>JAWWNI010000947.1:0-148714 GCA_034642065.1 Darevskia nairensis
CAACATTCCTTGGTAGGGGGCTCCTGACTAGGCATTTAGCTGCGCAAAGTTGAATGTTATCTGTTCTGTTCTGTTTCCCCTTTGTTTTTGTTTAAACCAATTCATGAACCAGGAACTTACACATAATACTATTACCGATAATAGGCCACATGTTGTAGCTATTACTGCAAATTTATTGCTCTCTTTTTGACATGAGAAGACTTGGTTTATTTATTTGTATCATTTATAATTCCTATGATCCTTATTTATGAAAACCCAAGAAAAAGTTACTTTAAAAAAACACAACACCATGCCTTAGTGGGGATGTCATTCCAGAGGCAGGGAGCCACCACAAAGAAGACCCACCTGCATATTCCCTGCACACAGAAAATTAGATGTCAGGGATAAGAGCTCTAGCTAAATGTTTTATCTTTCATGCCAGTTTTATCTGTCATGCCATTTGTAGTTCCCAGCCATGTGAAAATGTGCAGGCCAAATTTGGAAAGACTCTCCAATTCCCTATCCTGGACCTAACGTTTCCATCTAGCTTTGCAACAAGTGCTCTTAAAGCATATCACGTTTTCACAATTGAACCTACAATGTGCCCAAGAAGAGGGAGAGCAACTGGGACTTCCTGAATCTCGCCACACCTACTATCTGCAAACAAGACTGTAGTAAGAGCTCTTTTGCCGCAGAACCCTTTGGCCGCTTGTGCAAGCGATAAACCATGGGATGCAGTGTAATGTGATGCCTCAGTCGGTTCCTCCACCTCTCAGTTTCTTCATTCTCCCTCACCCCTGGGAACCTCTGCGCAGACAGTATCAACTCAAAACCACTGATGACATGACAGCAGGAGAAGCACTAGATATTGGTAGGATGCCTTTCCTAGCTACTGCCAACTACAGCACTGATATTATAGGGGGTTTTGTGTGGATCAGGCTCCCAGGAAAGAGAAACAAGCTGTTAGAAGCAAGATAAAGGGAATGCACCACATGCAGGATGCAAGAGCTGAGTAACAGCATGCATAGTTGGGCAACTGCTATCAAGGAGCGCTAACTTCCAGATGTAGCCTTCTGTGCAATGCAGAAAGTGCTGAAATTAGCCAAAGTACAAACAGTTCCACACTATCTGAACAAAACAGGTATGTCTTACCAGGAGACAGGAATTTCCACTCCATTGGGCATGGGATGAAAGACCCTTTTCAGCCTGAAGACCCTTGTATGGGGCTTCCATACATTCCCTTTTATGAAACTTTCTGGGAGCTACATGTCAGCTGTTGCTTGGGCCAGACGCAGAAGTAGGTGGAGCAATGGATACGACTCTTACCTTTGGACAGTAAGGTAAAGGTAAAGGGACCCCTGACCATTAGGTCCAGTCGCGGACGACTCTGGGGTTGCGGCGCTCATCTTGCTTTACTGGCCGAGGGAGCCGGCATTTGTCCGCAGACAGCTTCCAGGTCATGTGGCCAGCATGACTAAGCCGCTTCTGGTGAACCAGAGCAGCGCACGGAAATGCCGTTTACCTTCCCGCTGGAGCGGTACCTATTTATCTACTTGCACTTTGACGTGCTTTCGAACTGCTAGGTTGGCAGGAGCAGGGACCGAGCAATGGGAGCTCACCCCGTTGCAGGGATTTGAACCACCGACCTTCTGATTGGCAAGCCCTAGGCTCTGTGGTTTAACCCACATCGCCACCCGCGTCCTACCTTTGGACAGTAGGGTACATCAAACCCTCCAAGTGTCCCTATTTTCCAGGGACATCCCTGATTTAGAGAAGCCATCCCAGTTTCTAATTTGATCCTGGAACGTCCCACTTTTCCTTAGGACATCCCTATTTTCATTGGAGAAAGGTTGGAGGGTATGGAGTTATCTGACCCCCGAGCCATCTGAAGACAATCCTGTATGTCTAGGGAAGGTTTTTTTAAAAAAATGTTTAATGTTTAATTATGTTTTTATATATGTTGGAAGCTGCCCAGAGTGGCTGGGGCAACCCAGTAAGATGTGTAGGGTATAAATAGTGAAATTATCATTATGGAATGGATGTCCCTATTTTCATCGGAGAAATGTTGTAGGGTATGCTACATTCAAACCATGCAAAAGCCAGAGGTTTAATCACACACACTCATCCTTCCTCCGCCCAGGCAAGCAAGAGGCATGCTCACATTCCAGCCAGGCAAAAGCCCTTATGGAGAGGGTGTGGAGCAGGGATGGTGGTGAATATAGCTTGCAGAGAGGGTTGGGGAGAGTGCCAAGGGCTGGACAGAAGACCTGGAGGGGTCATTTGAGGTTCTCTCCTGCTGACATAGTGCTACAGATACTTATTTGGGATGGAAGGCAGTGAGTGCTAACAGTTTCCTGCGCTGTCTGTTTCTAAGGCAAATGTTTGCCCCACAAAGTCATTTCTCTACTCCTCCTGTGTTTCAAAGAGGAAGGATGCACCTGCCAACCCCCACCTGCAGGTGAAAGCTAGCATTTCACAAGACCACAATGTCCTTCATGTTTGACAGATAAATCTTCTGCAAAATCATTCACCCCTTAGCCATTATCCCGCTCCTTTTATTCATCTATCAGCTTCATTCCCCCTTCAAACTGATCTGGTTGTGCATATGGCAGGCCGTATCACCGAATGTGATCGCCCCGCTGCAATCCTGCTTCACTCTGACCTAGGAATGATGAAGTTGCCAGGGTCAGATTTTCTTACTTTCTCATTTCCCCCCGGTCTTAAGTTCACAAACATTTACCAGCATTTTACTGCAAGTTTATCCTAATTAATGTGTTTGCCATTTTCCTTAATATAATGAATTTCACTAACACAACACATGCACAATGTGCACATTTTTAAAAAATAGGTTTTATTAAAATGCTTTTCTTGGGTAGCAATAGAACATGCATATTCTCTGTTTTCAAGTCACAGAATCATTCGAACAAATTGTTGTTTTGGGTTGGAAAACTTCATAATTTCAAAGGAAAGCTGTGTTTCAGTCTGTGAATTGTTTTGGGAAGTGGGAATTAGGTAGGTTTGAAGTAATGGAGGCAGAACCAAATTTCTCCCCTATCCTTACTCTGATCCGACACCCTAGTGCCTGCTCTAATCCATAGAGTAAAACTGCATGACTGCAGTGAAACCAGAACGGAACGTAAGAGCAGGAATAATAATAATAATAATACCGGTAATAATAATAATAGTAATAGTAATAGTAATTATAATAATAGTAATAGTAATAATAATAATAATAATAATTTATTTGTACCCCGCCCATCTGGATGGGTCTCCCCAGCCACTCTGGGCGGCTTCCAGCAAATATTAAAATACATTAACATGTCACAGATTAAAAACTTCCCTAAATAAGACATCCATGTGCAGAAAGTAAGACTTTCACTGTGGGAAGAGGGAAACGAAAAGGTGAAGAGGACAGCCCAAGGTGAAGCAATTACTGGCCTGAATATCTTCCCTCTGCCACACCACCAAAACGAAGAGAGTTTAGTGGCCCAAAATCTCAGCTGAGTCAAGTGATCTGAGGAACCAATAGCGGCCTGGCTGGCTCTAGGTAGCTATTGTTCTAGACTTGGCTCTTTGCTCAGAACAATTTGTCTGATTGAGTAGCCACATACACTGGGTTCCCCTGCGTTGATCTGGAACCTACCCATCAGCCTATCTTGTGTCTTGGCTCCATTCCGTCCCAACCTGCCTCTTCCAGAACCTCGTCCCCACCCCATCCTCAAGCAACATCTGCCAAGAGCCTCCAGATTTGGGAGCCCTGCTCTGCCTGTGCTAGAACTAGATCCCGGCGATGAAACATCTCTGGTTTCGGCCAAGGTCTGACACTTATTTACCAGAGTAGACATTACGGGGCAGTCACCCACACCCAAAGTACCTTGACATGCTCTGCTGCTTTAAGCCTGTCTCATGATGCTACGATTGAGTGGGGCCAGGAGGAAGTTGGTTAATGCAACAGGGGACAGCAAAGTCCCGGGGGAGGCAGGTTTCACTTCACTCCCCCACACGATCCTATTCATGTAAACAGCAGAAGTGGCCACCCCTATTTTTACGTGCTTACAGGACAGGTGCATGTATAAAATACATGTGACTGCGCCATCACGTCTGGTTTATTCCTGAGGTCTTTGGTGAGCTTGATGCTTTCCTCTCAGATTACGAAGTTACCTGGGAGTCATACAAAAGCGGGGGAGAACCGCTGAAGGCCTCGCCCCTTTTGTTCACACCTTGTGACTGCTGTGTTGGCATCAGTAGTTAAGGTGATGCCGTCTGGATGTTCTTGAACTACAACTCCCATTTCTGTGAGTCATTGATTTTACACACCTGTTTGACTTGTGTGGCTTGTCTTATTATCTGTAATGTATTTATATTGCTTTGCCACATTCGTTGCTTACTTGCTGTGCCTGTGAGAGTCTATAATTTCCTTGTATGGTGTTGTAAAAACAGGTAAGATATAATGATATGATTAATGCGCACAGATTATTTTAACTCTTCGTCCATTGAGATTGGAATGTTACTTTGTATTATTTAGCACGATGAACTGAAGAAGCTCCCGCGAAACCTGATTATATCCGGGATTCAGGTCTTTAGATCTACTTTGGCTGAAGGACGGCAAGGAGGGCGATTACCATCTGCGATTACCATCACGCATGACCATGTTTTCTTGCCTGACTGTGACCGCTCCCTCACAAAAGACTTTGCGCGTTCAGTAGAGTACCATTTGCAACACTTTTGCGTAATTTGATTACGCTAGGACATTATCATCAGCCTCAGTATTATGCCATCAGTTTATTGAGTGTTCACAGGCTTAGATTTGCACACTGCACCTTAATGTGTTCATTTTAAAATGTTTGATTGAGTAAACTGCTCTCAATATTTATTAGCCAGTTTGGTGTTTTGGAGTTTTGGATTTGTTTGATCACAATTATCACAACACCTGATACTTTTTTGTATACAACTCCCATCACCCATGGCCACTCGTCATGCTGGCTGGGTTGATGGGTCCAACAACATATGGAGGTACAACGCTGGCTATCCCTGGTGCAGAAGATACTGGAGGTGCATAGGTGTCAGCTCCCTGGGGCCTTGGGTGCCCGAGCACCCACCAAATTTTGCAACAAAGAGGCCGGGCACCCACAAATTTGGGTGCCAGGGCCATGCACTCTGCATGGCAGCCCCAGGTACCCACAGTCACAGGGCCAAGCTGGCACTCCTGAGGAGGTGCATGAGTGCTACGGCATCTCTTGGACACTGCTTGTGATGCGATCGATGACAAGCAACACAAATCCTCTCACCGGATGGGATTCACCTAACAAGCCCCATCAGCGTGAGCCCTGTGCAAGAACTTCCACATCTGCAATGGGGCTCCCCCCCACTTCTTCATGCCCCCTGAAACTGGTTTGGTGGGTGGTCAGGAGAACCCCCAAAACAGTATGAAGCCGGAGGAGAGGGGGGTTGTTCCCACATGGAAAACTGCAATACTTGCACAGACAGAACGTTCATCATCATCATCACCTGTTAAATTTGTTAGTTGCTTTATCTGGCCCAGGTAACCCAAAGCAATTTACAACCAACCATAGTGTGATGCTGAATACCACCTGCCATTTCTCTTTGTACTCAGTATGATAGCAGGATTAGCCCTGCTGCAACCTGGACAGGAATGCAATATATTGTGCCTGTTAAACTAATCTTAAACTGGGTGATATTTTCTTTTTGGCATGGAACAAATTAATCAGGTTCCCAAGGCCCAGAGAGGTCAACAGGCCAGGCAGGGTGGGACACTGTTGTAGCTCCTCAGAGTTCCTGTGACAGTAAAGCACATCAAGCAATCAATGCTACTAGGGAAGGCGAACACTGGACACATGTAAACACAAGGCAGCAGCGAAGTGCACAGCAACTGCTGAGCAAGAGCAGTCTATCTGAGCAATCATGACTTACAGTTGTCCACAACTACTCCTAACCCCTCCCCAGCATTGTTTCCTGGAGAGGTGGGATCTGGGAACACACTCTGGATGTCGAAAAGATCAGATGTAGCCCTGTTTTGAGGGCCAGCGTTGCTCCTGGAGCCAGGGCATGGTACGGCTGAGGTGGCAGCGTGGCGAATTCCAGAGCTTCCACAGCAAAACAGGAGGTAAACCGCAGGCACTCCTCACTGTGCCAATTTCACCCGGGGGTGCGAAGAATTTGTCACCCAAATTGCAAGTCCCAGGCACAGAGGCACAGTGGACGAGGAACACAAGGCTCGTATTTTTATCCACAACATTTGCTAAAAAGAAACAGCTGCTCTGGAGCATCAGGGGGAAGACATGCGCTTGCCAGCTCAGAGGATGAAAGCAACCTGTTGTTGATAACATCGGTTTCTTTCGCAGTGATGGCCTGGGAACAATGGATGTCTTTTAATGCCTGGCTTGGCAGCGCTGTGCTTTGCCGGCTGCCCAGACAGCTGTCATAGACAGGCGGGGGCAGTCCTGCTTACCTTGCGTAGCAAAGGGCTTCAAACCAACCCGTTTCTTCTTTCAGTTATGACACCCCCAACATTCTGTTCTATTTTGGCAATTAAAAAGGAATTCTTGATCTAGCCAAGTGCCACATCGGGCGTCTCTCCAGACAAAGCCTATGAACATTCATATCCCACCCATGGGAATTTAACTTTAACTCGGCATCAAAAAAATGTGTGATGCAACAGGGGAAATTGTGCAACGATGGACACTAGGCTAGATGGCTTCATGAAATGATTAGACAAGTTCATGGGTTCGGAAAGTTCATAAAGAGCATGAACTCCCCACTCTCATCATACTATAACCCAGGGCCATTCAATGAATCTGCACCATGCTAGACTGGTGGCTGGCAGCTGAGGAGGAGCACCAGCGAGAAGGAAAGAAGGAAGCGGCAAGGGACTGAGAGGAGATCACTCCTTCCCCCTTCTCCCTGTTGTCACTCGCACTCCTCATTGACTGCACCCGGGGCCATCTTAAGCATATCTGGCGCCATGGTGCAAAGCTCCCTCTGGCGCCCCCCCCCCCGTTCCCCAGAGTTGTCCACCTTTTTTTAGGGAGGACGCCGCTGCCGGCGGGGCTGGAGGAGGCGGGCAGCGGCTGGAGGGCGGCTCTTCCAGCGGGGAAGAGGCGGAGGCTGGACGCGGCGCCTCCCGGCTCAGCTGGCCGCTTCATGCCACGGTGGCCACGGCAGACAGAGGCTCTGGGTGCGGCACTGCTTCGGCGCGGCATGGCGGAGACGGGCGAGGGCGGCGAGCTGATGCTGGGAGGCGCTGCGTCCGGCCTCCACCTCTTCCCTGGTGTCCTCCAGAACTTGGCGCCCTGGCGCACCGCGCCACTAGCCTCTATGGGTAAGCCACCCCTGACTGCACCAACAGTAACTCAGCCTCCATTTTGGGCTGGCCACCCACCTCCCTCTCATGCCTGATGCTGCAGCACGTGAGAAGGATAATACAGCAGTGGCAAGGACAGTGACAGGAACCAAGGGGAAGGGAGGCAGGCGGGCAATGCCAACCAATCTAAAGAACTGGACTCATCCTCTGCCCTGCCTGTGCAAATGCATTCTCTCACTTTCCACTGCACCCACCCTCTGCCTGTGCAGTTTTGAGGAGGAGCTCTAATATGGGGGAAAAGGAGTCCAAATGGGTCGAGGGACACTTTGGTCCAAAAAACGGGACAATCCCATTTTTCTAGGGATGGGTGGCAACCGTACCTCTGCCTGCAACCTGCTTCTAGCTTCTAGCTCTCTCACACAAAACTCTCGCCTTTGTCCTTCTAACTACCAAGAGCCAGGGAGCTTCCCTCTGGCACAGAGCCGCTTCCTTTGCTTCCATAACGACACGTACTTAGGAGGCCATTACCAAGAAGCTGGTCTGGGACTTCCAACAAATGAATCCTTACTGGATCCAGGAATTAGGAGGCACTCAGGTATACCCGCCCCCCCCAACTCACAACAATAGGTTGGGTTAGGGCAAAGCCTGGTGTTTTACTATTTTCTTTACAGTATTACTATAGAACAGGGGTGGGCAGCCAGTGACTCTCCATATGGTCCATACACCCCCATCTTTGGCCATGTTGGCTGGGCCTGAGGATAGGCTAAGAGGCAGCAGAATATCAGTTGCAGTGTCATTTCAAGGCTTGGGGGGAGAGCCGCAGAAGCTTTTCTTGCAGCTCCTGAGCACATTTAGAAGGAGCAAGCAAAAATAAGGCTAGCAAATGAGTTTTCTTCTGCTTAACAAAGCAATGAGTCACAGCTTAAAGTACCCATCCAAGTCGAAAGAGGAAGTGCATGATGAAATTATTTAAAAACAAATAAATTCCCCTAAATCAGCATAGTTCCAAGGCAGCATGCAGATAGCTCAAGAAAAAGAGAGAGAGTAAAGAACAGAATTTAGCCCGCTATTCAGACTCGAAGCCTGCAATGCAAGATTTGTAGATTATTTCAAATCAACAAAGCATAGGCTGACCACTTACCTATCACCCAGAAAAAGAGGAAATGCATCACCAAAAGAGAAAAGGGGGAAAATAATTTGCTTTAATTCTGGGTACCAAAGTTCAGCATCAATGAATCTTAGTGAGAAACCACATTCTGAATACCTCTAAGAAGCTCATCCTAAGAGAACACAAATGACCCAAACCAGTTAAGGATATGAGAACTATTTCGTTGTACCAGGTTCAAAGAGTAACACTGGTGTGTCATTTTAGGGGGTGAAATTTAATTTTTGCAGATTTCTTCAGTGAGGGGTCTTAAAAAGATGCTTTTGGGAGTGATGAGTTCAAATCTGCTATTTTTGTGACCGGACAACATTTACCTTGGTTGGTCAATGTGTGAAGAAGCACACATACTGCTTTTGGAAAACCAAAGAATTTCAATTTTACCTTCTGAAAATGTCAGATTATTATTATTATTATTATTATTAATGTTTTAATGTGCTGTAAACTGCACTGAGATGTTTTTATTAAAAATATATAGTGGTATAGAAATGAAATGAACAATCAATCAATCAAGTAAGTGTCCAGAAGCCCATAATAAAAGCTAGAAGGAGGATGGTATGCTTAGCAAATGCCTTAATGTGAGGCAAGCTGAAAAGACGATCAACCTTCTGCTTCAGGGATAAAAAGGTAAAGGGACCCCTGACCATTAGGTCCAGTCGCAGATGACTCTGGAGTTGCGGCGCTCATCTCACTTTACTGGCTGAGGGAACCGGCGTACAGCTTCCAGGTCATGTGGCCACCATGACTAAGCCGCTTCTGGCGAAACCTTTACTTTCCCGCCGGAGTGGTACCTATTTATCTACTTGCACTTTGACGTGCTTTCGAACTGCTAGGTGGGCAGGAGCTGGGGCCAAACAATGGGAGCTCACTCCATCGCGGGGATTCATGCTGCCACAAAGTAAGTGAACAAGATAACATCACCCAAACCCCCTACATTTCCCAATTCAGAAGCCAACCAGAATGGCACTTGAATCTTACATTGACCCTGATGATGGAAAAACATTCTCCCCATATCTAAGGGCAGCAAAATAGCTTGAGAAGATACAGGGCAGCCTATGTGGAACACAAAGCTCTGTCCTCCAACCTGATGCCATGCCTTCCTTTCCTGCAGCACATGACTCTTGAAGCAACAGCCTCACTCTACCCAATGGCAGGACCAGGCCGGCATAATAAACTACCCATGCAATAACTATATAACGTTCATTCAATGTTATTCATTCATTGCATGGTTTCAGTCTTTCAGTGTAGCAGTGTATACGCTGGAACTCCCTGCTCATTGATAATTGGCAGGCACCTTTGCTGTATTGTTTTTGGCACATCCTTTAAAAAAAATGCTTACAAAAGCCTACCCAGAAATGTTATGTAGACATGTAATATTATCTGCTGATTATACTTTAAAAATCAACTTATTTTTATTGTTTGGATTCATCAGTATTTTTAGTGAATATTTTATAAAGTTCTATGCAAACTGCTTAGAGGTTTTTGGTGATTTGGCGGTATCTAAATCCTGTTGACTCTTGAGAGTCCCATGGACTGCAAGAAGAACAAACCTATCCGTTCTTAAGGAAATCAGCCCTGAGTGCTCATTGGAAGGACAGATCCTGAAGCTGAGGCTCCAGTACTTTGGCCACCTCATGAGAAGAGAAGACTCCCTGGAAAAGACCCTGATGTTGGGAAAGATGGAGGGCACAAGGAGAAGGGGACGACAGAGGACGAGATGGCTGGACAGTGTTCTCAAAGCTACTAACATGAGTTTGACCAAACTGCGGGAGGCAGTGGAAGACAGGAGTGCCTGGCGTGCTCTGGTCCATGGGGTCACGAAGAGTCGGACACGACTAAACACAAATCCTGTTGAATGAATGAATAAGAAAATGGTTGTGTATAGACACTCTTGAAAAAGACTTACTTCAGTGTCCCTTCCAAGTCTATTTGAGTCTATCTGAGCATTCTGCATTTCCCCTTAGAGTCACACTTCCCATCTGCTTTTGAGACTCCTTTCTGCTTTGAGAAGGTGCTATCTTGTGAAAACACAACTTCCTCCTCATTGCTTGAGGGTTCTGTATATTTTTAGTCCCCGCTACTAGCAAGGCAAAAAATTTTACCCGTCTTGTCAAATCGTCAACTTTGCTTGCAGGACAAAGGAGAAGAGGATTTGAGAACCAAAATGCAATGCAGCACTGAAGCCCCACTTCAGAGGTCCCATTGGGGGCCCAGGAGTAGGCCTACATTTGGAAATCGACGGTTGTAGGCACCACAGAATGACCCTTTCACAGAAGAAAAACTGGCAGCACTCAGGACCCTGAAAAACAGGCAGAGCGCTTTACCGTATGCTTAAAGCAGTATCATACCACTTCAAACAGATAGGCTCCCCAAAAGAATCCAGGGAACTGTAGTTTGTTAAGGGTGCTGAGAGCTGTTAGGAGATCCCTTCCAGAGCTACAATTCCCAGCTCGGGCCCATATATCCTGTTTGTCTTAATTCAACTTCATCTAAGGACATCACTCAGTGAGTCGAATACTGCTTTTTAAGTTCTCTTTAATGTTTGTCTTTTCTTTCTCTTAGTTTAGAACTCTGTGCTATTATTATTTAAAAGTATTCTTTCATTTTTCTTTCTTTGTTTGGTACCAGCACATTTAACCTCATATCAAAAGGTTTTAACAGGTAAGTGTCTCCCCACCCCTTTCTTTAGAGCTCTTGCCTGCAACGGCATCTTTACAGGATCATTTTCCTGTGAGTAAGAAGTTGCTGAAGTCCTGTGGCGTTTTTTTTGTAATGCTCATTTATTACCAAATATACAGGTCGAGCAGGTAAAAAACAAGCAGGCAAAACACAGGTAAACCTGGGGGCCACTTATACAGGGCCGGTGCTTCCATTTAGGCGAACTAGGCAACTGCCTAGGGCGCCAAAATGGAGGGGGCGCTGGCCACCCTGCCCCGCCGCCGCCCGCCGCCGCCCCAACCAGCGGCGGAGCGAGCAGGTTGGGGCGAAAACCGTGGCGGCAGGAGCCCAAAATGGAGGGGGCGCTGGCCAGCCTGCCCCTCGCCCCCCGCCGCCGCCCGGTGCCGCCCCAACCAGCGGCGAAAATCGCGGCGGCGCGGGGCGCACGGCGGGCAGGGGGCGGGGCACCGTACGTCATGCGCAATGACGTCACGTGCCCCGCCCCCTCGCCTAGGGCGCAAAAACCCCTAGCACCGGTCCTGCACTTATACATTACCAAATAAGAGAAGATGAGAGGACCCATACTTGCATATTTGCTCCCTGTTCTCCCCCAGGCGGACTTTGATAATCTTTCATAATATAGTGCCCTGTGTGAGGCCAAAATTTGGCACCCCCAAGTGGATCTTCTCAATTATGGATCATCTCGGTTTCACACCTGCTTGGCTTGGTGTCCTGTATAGGGGGACCACCCACACTGCCCTAAATCCAGCACTGCCCCCCCTCTTCAGATCAAACCTGAATTTCAGCTCTAGACCAGGCATAGGCAAACTCGGCCCTCCAGATGTTTTGGGACTACAACTCCCATCATCCCTAGCTAACAGGGCCAGTGGTCAGGGATGATGGGAGCTGTAGTCCCAAAACATCTGGAGGGCCGAGTTTGCCTATGCCTGCTCTAGACACAGAGGTTTAACCCCCTGAACTAGCCTTTCCACCTCAAAGGCTGCTGGAAAGATGGCCCCAGCACCAAGCCAGGCACAGCACCAAGCATTGCTTGGCATATTCAGAGAGCGCTCCTTGGCCGCGGTTATCCACGGGACTGTTTGAGGTCTTGTTGTGCAGACCATGGCAACCGCACTTGCAGGCAAAGGAAATGAATGCATTTCATACCCAAGTGAGAGGAAGGCCTGCCCTTTCAGCTCTGCCTCTGCTCCGGTGCATCTTCCACTTTGTCATGTTATTTCCCCCCCGCCTCTCATTTCCCTTTTTGACCTGGTTCAGAGGCAGTGACTCACGCAGCATGCTGACAGCTCAGGAGGAATGAAAGAATGAGAAATCGGGCTCTTGTTGTGCAAACCCAGCCACATCAACATTTAAAGCATGTTCACGCCACTTTAACAGTCATGGGATCCTGGGAACTGCAGTTTGTTAAAGGTGCCAAGAGCTGTTCGGAGACCCTTAAGATTAAAGCTGCAGCACCCAGATTCTTTTGGGGGGGAGCCACGGCTCTTCAAGTTTTATAAGGGTGCTTTAAATGCTTGATGTGGATGTGACCTATATTACCGTTTTGGCTGCAGTATGGCAAGTGCTGTTAAAATACCTGCTTGGTTTTAAAAACCTTAGATCAGGGGTGGGGAAGCCATACTTCTTTGGATGTTCTTGGACTCCAACTCCCATCAGCCCCAGCCAGCATGGTCAGTGGTGAGGGATGATGGGAGTTGAAGTCCTACAGCACCTGGAAGGCCATGGGTCCCCCTAACCCTGCCATGGACAATACTATCTGCTGCTCTGTTTTGTTGAAGCAAGGACTGCAGTATAGTGGTCCTTTACATATCCACAGAAAGACAGTGCTGGAGAGTAATTGGCTTCTTTCAGCCTTTTAAAAGCTTTAGCAGTTCATGTGCCAACCAGCAAAATGAGCCTCAAATATATTCCTACCACAGGGGTGGATATCATAACCACATATTCAAGATCTGGCCCTTCCTGTCCTCTGAACCTCCTAGCAGATTTTGTTTTTCATGTAAGAGACCAACCATCCCTATGGCCACTGAGATATATCCCTGGAACAGTGGGAGAAGTGACAGTTCCATGTTGAAATCAGCAAGAACTTTATTCCGAACCGGAAACTGAGTTATTTAAATTTCTAATGTGCCTTAACAAGAACTATTTTGTTGTTGTTGTTGTAATCCATCTGCCTCAAGAGACAATGGAATGCACCTCCGGGGGTGAAGTCAAACTGCTGGAGTATCACAACGATACGATACGATACGATACGATACGATACGATACGATACGATACGATACGATAATCTTTATTGTCATTGTCCCATACAGAACAACGAACTTGAAAATCTACATCAGACATGCAAAAACCGACAAGCCTACTATCCAGAAAATGCCTGTCAACTCATTCCCCATCCCGCCTATGCATAATTAACCTCCTAAAACTTTAATACCCTACCTGGTTAGCCCCCTAAAAACTCTGATGCCCCACAACTAAATACAGACACTCCCTTAGAGACTGCCTTACACTGCGTTTCAAACCAAAATCGCTTTTGGATAGAAACTATTTCTATTCAAATAGTTTCTATCCAAACGCCTGCTGTGGCTGCAGAGGCTAGTTTTGGCTATAACTAATATAGGCTCAATATTCAAGCAGGCAGATGTGATTCAATGATGGAAAATGATCTCGGGTGCCACTATTGTCTGTAGTTGCTGATGAACACTGGTGACAGCTTCAAGAGTGGAGCTGCACCAAAATTCCACACGTATTTTGCCATTTGGCCGATTTATTACATTTAAATCAAGCGTTTTTAAATGTATTTATCAAATTTTGTTGGGGATGTCTGATACTTAGCAACACTTGGCCCAAAGACTCTTGACATCCTTTAAATCAGGCATAGGCAAACTCCGGCCCTCCAGATGTTTGGGACTACAATTCCCATCATCCCTAGCTAACAGGACCAGTGGTCAGGGATGATGGGAATTGTAGTCCCAAACATCTGGAGGGCTGGAGTTTGCCTATGCCGGCTTTAAATCAATGATTCCAACTTCCCAGATTCAAGCAATCTCATCCCTTCTAACATAAACAATGATATATTTTTTTTGCCTCTGTGGAACATTTCCGGATTCTGCCTTATATTTGCTATGGATTGATGGGAGCTTTTTCTACCTGCTGATAAAGTCTGAAGAGTTGTTGTTTTCCTGGAATCCGATAACTGGCTCCTGCATCTCAATCAATTGTTGCAAGCTGAGTAGGTTATTTTATTCCTTCCCTGCCTTAATTCCTACTAAACTGTTGCTTTGCCTGCTTGTCTTCAGGCCATGCCAAAATTTGCCTTGTACCATGTCAGGCTTCAGGTCCTTCCCTGTGTCATTTCCTAATCCAAACCTACCTGGAGCTTCCCACATTTCAAACATATACATAGATCACCTGTATGACCAGTTAAATTTATCAGAGCAGGCCTGGAGCCATGGAGAGAGGCTGCCAATCAAAATAGACACTATTGGACTGGATGGTTCAATGATTCAGAAAAATTCAGCACCATACAGGTGGAGGAAGGCAAGCTGAGAAAGGCAGTATAGGGCTGATTTACACATGCATGTACATGTGTAATTGGAGTGTCACTGCCAATCAGCGTAGACAGCAGTGCGTTAGATGGACCAATAGCTTGACTCGGTACATTTTCCCATGTTCCACTCTCACACCTTCAGAGCATCACTTGAGCTCTATTCAGGCATTCCACTTAAGGGTTAAATCAACACATGATGGGGTAGAGGGACTGTGCCCAGCAGGCCCAGCCCCATGTTCCACCTCAGAGTCACCCCTCCCTCTGGCCCAAAAACTTTATACACCTACAACTCCCACAAAAATGGGCTACAAGCAACCAGGTTTGTTATCCACCTGGTTCCTGCCAATTCATGCTCAACCATAATAATCTCTGCTCCTATCCTCAGGACAATGGCACTGTGATGAATACCCACACACCTGTACAACTAGGGTGGCAAATATTTTCATCGTTGGTGGGCCAGATCCTGCACCCCCAACGAGCCACTCTGTCAACACTGACCCATATTTCCTTTGCAGTGTAACTTGAATTCAAGCAAGATCCCTGCTAATTAATTCTCCAATACACATGCACACAACATTTTGCATACAATATATCTTGTTGCATTGGGGTGGGGGGATCAGAAAGTTTTTGTGCCTGGTTGACAGACCCCTGAAGCCTATGGACCACAGGTTAAAAAACCCTGAGCTAAAGTCTCCAGGGGGACAAAAGGTTCATCCACAGATGTCAATGCTAGATTAGTCTTTGGTTCAGCATGACTGTATAGTTTTCTGGGCGGTTATTAAAATACATCTAACACAAAGAACATAAGACGAGACCTGTTTGATAGGACCAAAAGTCAATTTAATCAAGTATTCTGTTTCCCACAGTGACCAAAGAGAATCCTCTCTGAAACCCACAAGCAAGAGATGAGTGCGACAATCAACAGCCCTCAGGGAACAGCCCTCCCCTGCAATATTCAGGGGTCCAATTGTGCCTCTGGTCCTAGAGGTAGCTTAAAGCTATCATGACCAGGAAAAACACCAACAGCTTATCCTCCTTGAATCTGTCTAATCACTTGTTGAAGCTAGCAGTGCTTGCCACTTCTTGTGGCAGCGAATTCCACAATCAGCTAAGTCCTTTGTGAAAAAGAACCTTATTTTGTCTTCCTGAATCTGCCATCAACTGACTTCCTTGGATGACCATGGGTTAGGGGTGGTATATTTTGCCACTTGAGGCAAAACAGGAAATGACGCCTTTTGCACGGTGCGAATTTCAGGTGAGATTGTGCTGAAATAGCGCAATATCTCACACGCTCCGCAAAATCTAGAATGGTTTTGGTGAGATATTGCCTGAAATTGGTGTGATCTTGCCTGAAATTGGCCCTGATGCCAGCACCACTTCTCTGTCAGCGGTGGAGGTAGCACGACGCTGTGCCAGCCTGCCCTGGGATCTACAGTTATGAGAGGGTAGAATCCCCAGCATCTCCAGGTAGAGTTGTGAGAGAACTCTGTCTGAAAGGCTAGACAACCACTGCCAATCAGTGAAGACAATACTAAGCTAGGGGGACCAGTGGTCTGGCTCAATACAAGGCAGCTTCTTGTACTCATTCTTTGCAACAACTAATCACTAAGCTGCAAGCAGTAGTCGGTCCACCCAGCAAATGGTCTATGTGAAAGAAAGACCATATTGGGGCCACTTTGGGCAGATTCAGGACCACAATTCACTGGTAGAGCATCTGCCTTGAATTCAGAAGTTCTAGCCTTAGTGTCTCCAGGTAAAGTTGGGAAAAGCTGCTCCCAGAAATCCTGGAGAGCTGCTACGAATCAGAGGAGACGGTGCTGAGCTCGATGGACCAGTGATGATGCTGTACAAGACAGTTTCCTATCTTCCTCCCAAGCAGTTACAAGTAGTCTTTCTCAAAATAAGGGGTGGGTGGGTTAGGCATTTCTGATTGCCACAGATGTTCAGAAATACATTTCAACTCATCTAAAAGATTTTCAAAGTAAAATGGAGAAACTGAACATCCACAATCAGTACATCGTATCATTTCTACAAGAGGGCAAGGGGATTCAAAGAGCAGTTGTCTCCCCAAAACAATCACACACAAACCTCCTCTCTGTTCTTGCATATATCAGCTTCTCGTCTTTTCAGAAATCAAAGCTGCAATCCTAAGAACTCTTACTAGAGAGGAACCCCCACTGAGCTCTGTGGAACTTACATCTGAGTAAGCATGTTCGTTTATGGACTGAATCGTAGGGGATGCATGCATGATTTTAAAGTATCGGCATTCACCAATGACATGTGAAACAATGACAGCATCTACAGAGAAGATACCCCAAAAGTGTAGATACACCATATAAAATCATTTCATTTTAAAAATAAACCAAATCTTCAAATAAATGCCGCTTGGAAACAACAATGCCCCATCCCCATGAAAACAGAACAGAGCTCACGGAAACGTCCGCTATACTCACGTTGAATTTCATTTTGCTGTTTTCAGCTGGGAGCCTCTATTTGTCCATCATCCAAATCGCACCCTCCAGATAGACTCTCTTATTCCTGCCTCTTTTTTTCTGTTGTCAAAAAGGGGCAAACAATCAAGCTGGTCTGCAGCATGGCAAGGTTTCGTGGCAGACCTTTTGTGCAGCCTCCTTGCATGGGGAAGTAGCTTTCGAGTGAAGCGAGCAGCCCTTGGGGATGAAAGGCGAGGAGCTAATCGCGCAGCAAATTCCCCTCCAGCGCAGCAATTGGCTTGTAGTTATCTCCATGCAAATGAGGACATCCCATCTCCGCCACCCCTGAGGATTTTGGTGCCTCTAGTGTCAAGGGAGTAAAGGCAGGGGGTGAAATAAAAGCCAAAACAGAGAGTGTTCTTGTTCTTCGATCTCCAAC
This sequence comes from Darevskia nairensis, assembly GCA_034642065.1. NCBI lineage: Eukaryota > Metazoa > Chordata > Lepidosauria > Squamata > Lacertidae > Darevskia > Darevskia nairensis. Next base: position 17,561 of record JAWWNI010000947.1, read on the forward strand.
ACTTTAGAAACAGCACACCACTGACTATAATGCAAAATAAAATAAAATAAAATCTGAGCAGGGCAGATTTAGAGGATGTTTTTCCAGCAGGCTTGCAAGAACCCAGTTGATGTCTCAAGGTACGGTCTTGGGCTATGGCGGCGGCGGCGGCTTTGAATTATCAGTGCTCACTCCACCGAGGCTGTCCTGCCTCAGTGAACCCTCTTCAAACTACAAAAACAAAGGCTTCGTAATGACATCGCTTTAGAGGCACACACAGAGAAGGAGGATCGGAAAGAACAAAGCACATTAGCCCCACGAAAATGAAATACTTTCACTGGGGCCCCGGCTATTCAAATTGACCATCTGGTCTCCTTGGCTAGAATCTGCTGCTTAATCACTTTTTAACATGCACCGGTTCTGTGCAATGATCCCGCCCCTCCCCCCGTTCCTTTTACTCATCACCATCCTTTCCCTTTGTCTTTTGAATTAGACCTTCCTCTTTTCACAGAAACAATATTTCTGAGAATAAAATGCGCGCGCGCGCACACACACAATAGCAAACATTCGATTTACGGTGCCAATATGGCACTACCTTTAACTCAAGACAGGCTTAGGGGAACCTCCAGGTTTACAGAAGTATGCAAAATCTTTTGGGGAGGGGTCAGAACCCTCAAAGAGGGAAATTCCCTGAAACAATCCAATGGGGACTCAGCGGCCACAGAAGACTGACCGATTCTTGAGAGGGACCCCTGCCTCACAGAAAACCCATGTTAGAAGAGAGCATAGTTCGCTGGCTGGAACTGTGACCATGAGCACTCCAAACCACAACCACTACAAAGAGAATTTCTTCAATAGTTTTTCTTGGTGTAAAAGGACAAATGCAGTTGTGTTCATTTCTGCCCTGTTCTTTCTGAACATATTGACAATAAAATAATAATTTAAATTTCCTCATCGCATCCTACCAGACTTACAGTGCAATCCTATATATGTCTACTCAGAGGTAAGCCACTCTCATATGTGTGGGTATTGGAAGGATACAAATTAATTTTATACACACTTACTCAAAAGTTCCACTGAGTCCAATGTAGTTTATTCCCAGGAAAGTGTGCATTGGATTTCAACCTCGAACTTACATGGGAGGAAGTTGCAGTGAACTCTGTAGAACTTACTTTTGAGTAGTCATTGATAGGCTTGACCTTTTACTCTCTTAAATTCCATCACATTGTTCTCTGCTGACCTACCTTTGCAAATCTGCTACGTCCAATATTTCTATCCATAGTTGTTACCAATAACTGTTGCCCCTTCCTATATCATCATCAGCCATCAAAGCTTTCGTTTTGCAAACTTCTGTGTATGACACAAAATATATATTCCAAGAAAAAGGATCCAAAATAGTATTCTTCATTGGGGAAAAATGAACAAATGTTCCTGGAAAAAAGGGAATTTCCAAGGCCACAGACAATCAGTACAAAGCACGAGAGAAGGGATTCAAGTTTTAAAGTGAAGTAAGTTCTCATGACAGCCTTTCTGCAAATAACCCACACACAGGAAAAAGACACATAATGTTTTCGCTTTGCTTCATCTTCCTGTGGTTCCTATTTTAGACAGATGATAGGAGGAACAGCCTGACTTGTTAGCTACAGGCGTCTTTTAAAAAACTTTACACATCAGGTGCTTGACTTCCAGAATGGGACAACACAACAGTCACATCTTTTAAAAGAGCATTTTTCTTGATGGACGACGCTGGAAATGCCACCAGGAGCTGGGGAACATACTGATTCCACCCCAAACGATTTATATACAGCACAGTTGCAATCTAGACTTGAGTCTCTTGATGGAGGTTAGGGGATGGGCAGGAGAAAAATGCTACCAACAAAATTACGAGTTTGTCTGCTCCGAGGGAAGTCCCAGAGAGTTCCAATAAAGCAAGGATCAGTGAGCGGTAACGAGAGGGATCAATGTCTCTCCACAACAGAGAGGAGCTATTCCACTGGGCCCAAATGAGGACTTGGTAAGACCTCTATGAATCCAACTGTGTTGGGCAATTTCTAGCCAACCTCCAATATTCCATTCTCGGCCAAAATGCTTGAGCATGTGACAGCATCTCCACTCTAGGTCTTTCTGTGTGGTTCATCTAGAGCCATTTCAACAGGGCCAGCCCACCCATGAGGCACGGTGAGGCAGTGTGGGAATGTTCAGGGATGCAGGAGGCTATATTTAATTATAGCCTTTCCAACGTGTGTTAACAAGTTTCACAAATCAGCAGTTACATTCCCCTTTTACTTACACAGCGGATGCGTTTGCTCAGGCTTGCTAAAGCCTCTATAATAACTGTCCTGGTATTTTCCCCTTATTCCCTCATAAAAGATAAGACACGACAGTCTTCTATAAAAGTATAAAAAGAGTTTACTTACACATTCTGTTCACAATAGGATCCCAGAAGGCAGACTTAGCTTAGAAAAGTAGAATACACTTGGAGACTATTCCATAGGGAAATAGTTCCTTTGTCCTCTCTTGGCTTGAAGCCAAGAGGGCATCTTTGGCTAAGCAGATGTTGCTTTCTTGAAGAACGAAGTCATAGAGAGAGATGGCGGCCAGTCCAGTGCTTTTGTTACCTGCACAGGTGAGGCCACACCCACCTCTAGTCACATGTAGAGGAGGTCTGTCCCAGCCCAGGAGAAACCGGAAGTTCTGGTCCAGGCACCCCCTTCTTTGTCCACTCTAGGGATGTTGTACTTGACTACTCTTTGTGTTTCACATCCCACAGGCAGCAGATTGGGGAACGGTTGGGAGGGGTGGCAGATATGGGTCCATGCCACTCACCACGCCCTTGGCTTGTCACCTGCCTCCTTCTCTGCCTGCTGCAGGTGGTGGTGCCTTCACTGGGGAAGCTTCCGTGGGCTTTGGGAAAGGTAGCTTCAGTGGGCAGTGCCGTTTTCTGTTTCGCCTCAAGCAGCAAAACGTCCTGGGCCAGCTCTGCATTTCAATTTGGTTTCAGGCCCACTTATATGACTGAGACAGCTTTGGTCCCCTTAGTACAGGCTTCCTCAACCCGGCCCTCCAGTTGTTTTTGACCTAAAACTCTCATGATCCCTAGCTAGCAGGACTGATGGGAACTGTAGTCTCAAAACATCTGGAGGGCCAAGGTTGAGGAAGCCTGCCTTAGTAGGTAGTTTATGCTGGGAGCAAGATGGGGGGAGCGTTGCCATGTTGGTCCTCTTACCAGCTTTAATACCGCCAGCCATGGTATACTTCTGGTTCTCCGTGGCTGGGATGGGACTCAGTGGCACTGTTTTGTGGTGGTTCCAGTCCTTCCTGGAAGAATGGTTTCAGAAGGTGGTGCTGGGAGACTCATGTTTGGTGCTTCAGCTATTTGCCCATGGCGTGGGCGGCCAATCGCATACTCTCAGTTGATGATTTTACAGTTACCACATCTCAAATGCAGAAATGAACAGAGATGCTTAAAAATCTCCCTTTTTTAGTCAATAACAAGGGTAGTAGAAGCACCTCAGTGACCTAGCCTCCTTTATCCATGGGTTGTAAAAATTACTGAAATAACAAATTATAAGGATTTTGAATACTGTACCAAAAAGCCCTATTTAAGTACTAACAACCCAGTTCAATTACTCACAAGTAATTCCCATTAAATTCCCTGGGTCTCACTCCGATGTATGAGTGCAAAAAGCAGTACCCAATTATTATTTTCTCGCAGCAGGCCTCAGACTACTGCAAAGCAACCTCATTCGTATCTGTAGACAAGACAAAGAATGGGTGATCAATCAAGAAGGGCATCCAGCCAATTCCCACATGCGCAATAAAATCCCCTCCCCTTCTGGCCAATTCACCTCCAATAGGTTGATGTTTCAAGGTCGGAATCCCATTCAAGATTTCTTTAAAGGTATGACTCTCTTAGTGCATAAGCCACAGCACCCAAAATAGTAAATTGGTACCAAGTGTGCTGAATGATTTTTTTTTTTTTTTTGCAAAATCTACACCTCAGCAAAAGGTTGGTCTGTCATAGTCAAAGCAAAATAAAATAAAAAAATTCCTTCCAGTAGCACCTTAGAGACCAACTAAGTTTGTTCTGTGTATCTGAAGAAGTGGGCATGCACACGAAAGCTCATACCTAGAACAAACTTAGTTGGTCTCTAAGGTGCTACTGGAAGGAATTTTTTTATTTTATTTTGCTACACCTCAGCAGTTGGAAAACAAGTAGTGACCTTGGAATTCTGTCTTGTGTGGGATTTATTTTACTTTATTGGTTTCCTGGTCCTAGTTCCTTTTTTGACAAAGAGCTGTGGGAATACCCTAAATAGTTTATTTTACCCTGCACAATAAAATATGACTTATAATACCCCATATCATATATTCTCTACCACTTGAAAGCTCTCCCCTTCAAGATTCTCTGGGAGAAAAAGTATTGTTTTCCCACGAAGCACTTTAATGAGCAATGACCTCAGTCCTCAAGCAGCCCAAAATAAACGTTGGGTCACCTCAAATGACACCACCAGGGGAATACCCCCCCCCCATGACATGTCATCAGAGTTGAGTCTGGCCCACTGCTTTCTGCTTGCACAAGTCACGGTCAACTAGAGCAACTTCGCAAGAAACATCACTATTTCACAGGTCAAATGAAATGAAATGTTTGTTTCATTTACCGTACCTTGGACATATATGGTCTAGCTTGCTTGTTTTCAAATGAGTCATCATAATGATCATCCTCAAATAGATGTTCACCATCCTCTGAACTGAAGTCTTGGCTTACCACAATTGGGGTGTTTACACATATCAGTGCACTTGAGGCCTTGTTTCATACACCCACATCATGGTCCTTCACACTTCTTTGTAGGCTAGCAGACTGAGACTGGCCTCAGGTGCTGGCAGACTCTCCTCCCCATGGAGAACCAACTGCTCAATTCCATCTCTGCCTTCCAATTTCCAGCTCCTGCCAAGTGGACTTGCTGTTCTTGGGTCCTGCTCTGAACACCTTCTCCATATCACGGCCGAATTCTTTGCACGTTGAGCAGGTTTCACAAAACATTCTTCTTCTTCTTTGGCGATCACTCATAGCCGATTAAGATTGTCTTCCATAAACACGGTTTTAACAGTGAGTCCGTGACTGTGGAGGCCAATTCTGGATCCACACGTCCCACAGTGGGGACATAGGTTTTCAGGCAGGAGTTGATCACAGTGAGGGTTTACCAAGCATGCCTTCCTCTTAGCTCGCTACTCCCTTTCATCCTGAGTTCGAGCATCTTCAAAGTCCATGATGCATTTGGTAGAGGCTGTTCTCCAATTAGAGCACTTGCAGGCCAGTGTTTGCCAGTTTTTGGTGTTTATACTACATTTTTAAAGATTTGCCTTGAGTGTGTCTTTTTTTTTTTTTAAATATCTTTATTAGATTTTCTATTAAAACAAACTTCAGAAAAAAATAAAAAAAATTCCTTCCAGTAGCACCTTAGAGACCAACTAAGTTTGTTCTTGGTATGAGCTTTCGTGTGCATGCACACTTCTTCAGATACCCGAAAGCTCATACCAAGAACAAACTTAGTTGGTCTCTAAGGTGCTACTGGAAGGATTTTTTTTATTTTGTTTTGACTATGACAGACCAACACGGCTATCTACCTGCTTCAGAAAAAAAAACAACCACAAGTAAACATAAACATAACCATAAGCAAATACTTTGTATATTCCAAGGTAAATATTACAAATTTTACAATGAAAAAAATGGGGAAAAAACAAACCTATAAACATACAACAACAAAAGATATACATATAAAATTCATATTTAAAATGAATTTTAAAATGAAAAATTTAAATCATTTGGCTTCCGCTAGCTGTGTTCTCGGGTATTCTAACTAGTCATTTTATAACAACTGTTTTAACAATTCAACCTTTTAATCTAACTTTAACTTTTTAATTTTTTTTTTTTAATTTTCTACATTTTTGTACGGAGTGTTTAGAAGTGAACCCAAGATTTTAATGTGGGGCATTCCTTTTTCATATATTCTCCAAATTTCTCCCAGCTCTTTTGGAATTTTTGATTACTTTGACCTCTTACTACTGCCGTTAATCTGGCAAGATCTGTATAACTAAATAGTTTTTCCCTCCACTCTTCGATTTCAGGAACTTGTTCTTTTTTCCAGTATAGGGCGATCAGATTCCTTGCCCAAATCCTTAGCCCAATTGATCATTGTTTCTTTGACCATTTCGTCCTTTACTTCCCACTCTAGTAGCAGGTTATACATTTTGGAGATAATTTTCTTGTTATTTTGGAGTAGATGTATTTCCAACTTACATGGTTCCTTTAGAAAGCCTTTTTTTTTTTTTTTTGCCTCGTTAAATTTACTACATACTTGGTGATATTGTATCCATCCCGTAAGGAGTGGTTTAACCTCATTATAACCTTTCATTGTTAATTTCCCTCCTTTCTGTTCTAATAGATCTTTGTATTTTCCCCATTTTGATTCCGAATTTAATTTTTTCAATGTTATAATTTCCATGGGAGAAATCCAAATAGGGGTTTTGGGTTCTAGTAATCTTTTGTGTTTTTCCCAAATTCTTAAGAGTGATTTTTTGATGATATGTGTGTTAAAATTTTTATTTGCTTTAATTTTATCTTCCTCCAAGTAGGCATGCCATCCAAATTGATTTCCGTACCCCTCTAAATCCAATAATTTGTTATCCTCTAGGGTAATCCATTCTTTTAGCCACATAAAGCCTGCGGCATCATGATACAAGTTCAGATCGGGTAGTGCCAGGCCTCCTCTTTCCCTACTATCAATTAATAGCTTATACTTTATTCTTGCTTTTTTATAACTCCAGACAAAGCTAGTTACATCCCTTCTCCATTGTTTGAAAATTCCATTACCTGTTCCTAGAATGGGGAGCATTTGGAACAAAAATATCATCCTCGGAAGAACACTCATTTTAATGGCCGCCACTCTGCCTAATAGTGATAGTCCTAATCTATTCCAAATTTCAAGATCTTTTTAAACCTCCTGCCAAATTTTACTATAATTATCTTTTACTAAATTATTGGTATTATTTGTTATCCAAATTCCTAAGTACTTCGCTTTATTTATTACTTTTAGGCCCACCTCTGACTGTAATCGATCCTTTTCCTCCTTTGTCAATTTTTTTGTCAAAATATTGGTCTTCCCTATGTTTAATTTAAAACCTGCTACTTTCCCATATTCTACGATTCTTTGTATGGTCTGTTTTATACTTTTTATTGGTTCTTCTACAGTAATTATTACATCATCCGCGAATGCTTTAATTTTATGTGTGTCTTTCCCAATTTTAATTCCATGAATCCCCTCATCTTCCCTTAAATTCTCTAGTAGATATTCCAGACTTAAAATAAACAACAGAGGGGACAGGGGGCATCCTTGTCTGGTGCCCCTCTGTATCTCTATTTCTCTAGATATTTCGTTGTTTATTATCAGTTTCGCTCTCTGGTTTTTATAAATTGCGTCTATTGCATTAAAGATCTTCCCTCCAAATTCTAAAGCTATTGTTGATTCTTTAATAAATGCCCAGGAGACCCTGTTGAAGGCTTTTTCTGCATCTAACAGTAAGAAGGCAGCTTTTTTGTCCGATCTTATAGTTAGGTACTCTAAGATGTCAATTATATTCCTCATATTATTACACATGTGTCTGTTTGGAAGGAAGCCCGCTTGATCCTTCTTGATTATATTTCCCATTACTCCTTTGAAACGATTGGCCAGAACTCCTGCAAATAATTTATAATCATTGCCTTGAGTGTGTCTTGAACCTTTTTTGTTGACCAGCATTACGCTTACCATTTTTAAGTTCGGAATAGAGTAGTTGCTTTGGAAGACGATAATCAGGCATCCAAACATGACCAGTCCAACCAAGTTGATGTTGAAGAATCATTGCTTTGACACTGGTGATCTTTTGCTTCTTCCAGTATAAAACAGTATCTGTATGGCGGCAGTTAGTACCTCTCTTTACCTGCTCCAGGCAGAGCAGAGCATCCATGTCTGCTGGCACCTCCCGCTAGTGCATGGATGGTATCATTTGACTTACATACGAAGCACCACTCATGCCTGAACGTTATTTTTATCCTATTCCATTTACCGGTATATTCCACTTTCTTCTCCAAGCTCAAGGCAGCATACATGGTTCTTGCCTCCTTATTTAATCTGCACAACAAGCCTGTGGGGGTAGATAGACTGAGAGGCAGTGAGTGGCCCAAGGTCACCCAGTGAGCTTCATGGCTGAGTGGGATTTGAACCCTGGTCTCCCAGGGCTTAGTCCAACCCTAATCACTACACCACACTGGCTCTATGTTGGAAATAAAGGGAATGACAGCATAAGGAAGCCAAGGTGTTTTGTCTTGAACGGGTGGGTTTTATTTTAAAGCTTCCACTCCCCCTTAATCTCATTCTTGGATTTACTTCTCCCCAGGACTCATCCTTGCTTTGTCCCCTTGCTACTGGGCACATCTGGTTAAGCCAGGCTGATAGGAGAGCAAGCAGGAGGAAAGAGGGACCAGCTGCTGACTTTTCTAATTTATATGCAGGAGATGCAGCAAGGATCACACTGGGAGCTGTCACCTGGGGCAGCCTCCTTTCCGCATAAAATACCTAGCATTTAGCAATCATTTCAGACCCCTGTATACTCCTTTTCTCTTCACTCACTTTCTTACCACCTTCTATTGTGTACTGTAGGCTATGCCAGTTTCTCCAAGCTTCTCAATACATTGGGTCCTGCCGACACTTGAGAAAAGCTTTTAACATAATTAAGATTTCAACGGATGCCATCTGCTTATTTGAATGGCAGGCACCATCATATCCCAGTAAGAAATACATTGTGTATCTGAGGAAACCACTGTATAGACTTAGTTCATTATTTATTGTGTTTCCCTTTGTATGCCTATCCTAGAAAGAAATTATCTTATTTTGTGTCGCAATGTAGTGGGAGGAGAATTCAGGACATAGTGATCTGTCTGCTGTCTGCTGAACTCGAGTATATATCCTATTAAGTTGCATTATTTGCAATTGCAACAAAGAAAATCCAAGTGAGAATTTTGAACCCAATGTCAGTGGCCTACAAAGGTGACTTGTTATTTGGAGAAAGCTAAAATGAACAGCAACCCTAAGAAGTCTTGAGGTTGATTTTGCCAAGTCGAGGCAATGCAACTGAAAGTTATCTAAAATGAATCTCCAGATGAAAACAATATTACAATAAAAACATTTTATACATTGCTAGGCGTATAATCAGTCACTTAATGAAAATACTGCTCTCCTTTTAAACTGGACATGCTGGCTGACATTTTCTAGAGAAAATGAATCTTAGTAATCTAAAAGTTAGGACCCAAGACTGCTTTGAAATTGAGAACTATCAAGGAAGACATCTAAAACAGAGTACAAGCTAAATGAGATGTGTAAAAAGCAACATGGGTTTTGGTTTTTTGTATTATTTATGCAGTGCAACAAAGGTTTCACTTCTTCTTAGGAGCAAGACTATTTTGGTGCTTTAAAGTAGTTAGTCAAAACAGCCTAAAAAGCAAAACTTGAGAAGGCTAAGAAGCTGAACGATAGAGCAGCATATGCAGTACTTCACTGTCTATTTAAATGGTTATAATGTAAATGGTTATGATGTAACACACAGCATTATAAATGAGAAAATGAACCAATGACTGTCATTTATCATGCCTTAAACATGTATTAGAAAAAAAAATGTACTTAATTCAATCTGTAGTTAAGCAGGAATGTCTCTGGCCAATCTCTGATAGGCGTTAATAACAACTAAGTAACATCTCATCTCCCATGCTATTCTCAAAAAGCTTTCACATGGAAATTACCTCTAAACTTCACACGTGTGTAGGGAGAAGAGATTGTCATAATGAAGGAACTAGTAATTGGGAAAATATTATCATCAGGGACTTCTTAGGGGTCACTCCCAGACTGTTTGATATGTCCTTTAGAGACCCAACAAAAACTGGACTATGACACTACAAAACTTTACCTAACAAATGTATCTGGATCCAAGAACATCATAAGAACCTGCTGAACAGGCAATGGGCCCCAGGTAACTCAGCATCCTTTTCTCAGTGGCCAACCAGATGCCACATTTCCCCCTCCTGCAGTCTTCCACAACTGGTATTCAGATGAATATTGCGCCCAAAACCATGGAGGCAAAGCACAGCCATCATTGCCACTGATAGCCTTTACCTCCATGAGTTTGTCGAATCCTCCACCACTGCTTCCTGTAGAAACGAATTCCATATTCTGACTATGCACTGTGTGAAAGTTTTGATGTAACTTTAAACAGATTGGCTAAATGAATGTTCCAGTGATTTCTAGGTACCATAGAGGTCTATGCTTTAGAACAGTGTTTCCCAACCAGTGTGCCTCCAGATGTTTTGGGACTACAATTCCCACCATCCCTGACCACTGGTATTGCTAGCAAGGGATGATGGGAGTTGTAGTCCCAAAACATCTGGAGGCACACTGGTTGGGAAACACTGCTTTAGAAGAACTGATCATGGAGGTGACCGAAAGAGGGATTACAATTCTAAATAGCTCCCAGGACATAGTGGCTTTATACTAATCTATGGTGTGACCACACTTGGAAGACTGTGTCTAGTTCTGGGCGCTGCACCTAAAAAACGACCCTTTCGAGGGGCTGGAGCATTATATCTATGAGGAAATGTTAGTTTGAAGCTTTTCAGTTAGAAAAATGGTAAAGGCGGGACACCACATAATAGAGGTCTGTTCAAATTATGCATAGTGTGTACAAAGTTAATATAGAGGTTTTCTCCCTCTTATTTGAAGCTAAGGCTATCTAATTAAGCTTAATGGTGAGAGATTGAGGACAACAAAATTAAATACTGGGTACTTGTTTTCACAGTACATAGTTAAACACAGAATTCATTACAAGATTCAGTGATTTCCACCAAACTAGGTGGCTTCAAAAGTAGGGTAATAGCCAATTATGAGAAAAATTAGATACACCTTTCTAAGAATGAGTTTAATAAGAGAACTTTTAAGTATCTACATCATCTACAAATAAGAAAAAAAGACCACCAGAGAACTAGAAAAAAGCACACACAACAAGCAGCAATACATGTGCATCAAATGAAATAGAGCAAAGAGAGTTAAGGGGTTTAAAAAACAGGAGGCCAAGTTTTGCTACTGAACATGGGCAACCTGTCCTGCAAAACTTGTACAATTAGGTGAGGAAAAATATTTTCAGCTGTCTTGGCTGTTTTCAACTATGGACCCAACTTAAAAAACTGTCCTTTCAGTAGGGATTGATGTTATTTCTAACGCAGAGAACTCAGTCCAAATACTTAAATTCAGAAATGGTAAAAGCAACATTTTAAAAAAGAAAAAAGGAATAAAATTCAGACAACTTTTTCGCAGTTGCAGCTTCAGTCCGTGGTTGACCTTCGGTACCAAAATCGAGCTCTATAGTCATCACTGCAAGTCATGAAGCCAGGGTTGGTAGGAGAGTGGACAATGCAACGGACTATACTGTTATGCCCCAAGGAAAGAAGATTCCTTCGTTCAGCTGTCCGTGAATCCCAGCAGCAGAGGCTAATGGTCCTTTCATCAGGAAGCAGCACATAGTCTTCTGTGTGGTTGAAGACAGCCTGTGTCCTATGAACTTGGCGTCCACTCAAACCAGCTCCTGCAGGTATTGCAACATAAATATTCAGTATCAAAATACATATTAAAGGAAAGTACACGCAGGTTCTGCTATCCAAAAGCTAATCATACCAAAATTCACTTATTGAAACATTAGAAACTAGTATCTAAACCTCCCTATGTATACCACAGATTCAGATGTGTGTGTGTGTAATACTGTAAACATATAGCAGTCTTAAACAAGCCTTACCTCTTTTGTGTTTTGCTGGTCTGTGGCAGCCATTTCGCTAGAAACCATGGGAGGGAGAGGCGAAAGGAGGCCATATCGGACAAATAATGGAGCATTTTATCCTTGCAAGGTTTCAGAGGGGTTTCCTGGTTTTTTTTCTCCATAATTTTGAGGTTAAAATTCCTTGATTGGGCATGCATTAGAAACTTACCCATAGGAAATCAATGGAAAGTGTTGACTTGCTATGCAAACACTTGCCTAGGAAATGATTTCCTGAGAATGCATTGTGTTCGGATAGCAGGACCTGTGTGTAATGTGTATTTGACTGGCAATGGGTGAAATGAACATCAGCAAATATCAGAAAAAAGATAATCAAATATTCCTCTAAGAATCAACAGAATATTTATTAGTAAATTCAGCAAGAGGCTTCATAAAATAAACATCCTTGCTTGCCTTTAGAAAAGCCTGCACAAAGTGACACAGATCTTTTGAGTCCTCCACAGCTCTAGTTCTACATAGAAAAGTACTCTATTCCCAATTAATGGGAGTAGGATCAGGGCTGACTCAAAAGTAGGGGGATATACCTATAAGGATTAGGCCATTTAGGAATTCAAAACTTTGAATTGTAGCTGAAAGCTATAAGGCCGCACAGTTGATTAGTGCCCATGTTTCCCCTATTCTATCTGTAACAGAAAAGTTTGCAACATTTTGCACAACTGAAGCTTCTGAATGCTCTTAAAAGAGCTACCCATGTAGAGCGCATTGCAGTAATCAAACATGGAGGCTGGAAAAAAAAGATTGATGGTTGCTAAGGAAACAGTTGACAGAGCAGATGATGCCAAGTGGCAGCATACTCTCTGGGCCTCAACTGATACCTGATTATCTCTTTCCAGAAGGGTTACTGAGTTAATCTGTTGCAGCAGAAATGAAGTCTTGTGGCATATTAAAGACTAACAAATCAATATGGTGTATTCTTATTATTATTTTGCCTACGAAAGCTTATGCCACAAGATTCGTTTGTTTTATGTATAACTCTTCTCAGACTTTCCATTGATTATTAACGAGGGATAGATCACATCCATCAATAGACACTTCCCTCTTTCCCAAAACTCAGGGAATATTAGCCACTACCCCTCAAGCTTGTCTGGATTCAGTTTTCAGACTATGTGTTCTCTTCCAATTAACCAAAGGCGCAATAACCATTACTGAGGCCACTCAATCAAATGAGAAGAAAAAATAGAAGGGTACCACCATGAGTTATGTATAATCTTGTTAATGGCCTCTTTTGTTGACATTTGTCTGTCTTGGAAGACAATGGAGTGCACATCCGGGGGTGAAGTCAAACCGCTGTGTTAGCAGCACTGAAGTGACCTGCCTGGAGCAAAAGCTTGGGCAGTGTGTATGTAGGTTTTGAGCTGGCCAGATGACAAGACCCCTCTCTTGGCCTTGCTAATGGTCCAAAGGTAAACAAAGCAATACATTTGGCACCAGCTTGGCTGCAGGAGTTGCCAGGAGGCATACAAGGTGCCATCTTAGAGACAACACTCCGATTTGTGTAGGGCTTACATATTAGACTTATTTTATCCCGATGATATTCCACAAGGGTGAAGAGGGTCAGGATCACAGTTTTTTTTTCTCCTATAGGAGCTATCTTCCTAGGTTGATGAGTCCCAACAGCCTCTTACAAGTACAGTATTAAACAATTGCAGAGATAGAAAGAAATGGTGGCACTCTACAAGCCAGCTTCTACAGTGTTATCACAAATTTGCCTATTGGCAACCTCAAAATTTACATCCACAAACAAATCGAACCAGGCCGGACCACTACATTTACAAAGCCCCAAAGGGAACAAGATTTTATTACAGTATCTATAATCTCAAAGGTAAATGAGATATCTAATAGGAACAACTCTAGTGTAACTTCCCTTGCCCATGTTAAGAAATGATTGGCTACCAGGGCTATTATGGGAGTATTTGTCCTGAGCCCATGCTGAAAGCCAGACAGAACAGAGTTTAAGAAAACTGTTCTGGTCATCTCGTTGAAACAAGTTGTAATTTTCCTCAAGTGCAATGAGCTTTAAAAATAATTTTTTTTGAAAAACTGATCCAGCTCATCCACCTTTAACAGAAGCTTCACATCAGCCTTTTCCATGCGGTTTTCAGCAAGTATGCTGAGCAAGGGCTTAGATTATATGAAGTTCACAGAATATCATGGAAGAGGAATAAATTGGCTGAAAGTAATCCCGAGCATTTGCGGCAAGAGGTTGCCAATGATTTGAGCTTCTGCTCTTTGGCACCATTACAGGTTCAATTTTATATTTAGCATGCCACAGCAGTCTGTACATGTTTCCTTCTCTGGGCGGGATAATCCATGTCAGGACCTCTCACACCAACTTGAACAGCTCTATGAGAAGTTGCAATACAGCAATAGCAGAGGAAAGTATTCTTTGGCATCACTACTGCATAAAACTTCACTCTGATAATGGCTGCACATCTTTTGCCTTATACCAGAGAGGTCAACCGGTCATTCCAGAAGGCAATAAGGTAACTAACTGCAGCTATAGATGACCACCAATAAATCCTCCTAGAAAGAATTCTAAAAACCAACAGGATGCATCAGTATCTGATAGGCACATCTCAATGGTTTTTCACCCCTGTGTCGTTACTAGGTAATGATTTATCCACAACCAAACCCAATAAATCTGAGAAGTTTAGACTAGAACAGCAGCTACTGCATTGACTTCACTATGATCACTGAAAGGATATGAGGAGAAATTAGGGCTAAATTACTGGTTAGATTAAATTACTTTATAAGGAAGTTATTAGTCTTCATTATTACTTTATAAGGAACCAATTCTTGCCCAATTAAACATTTGAATAGTTTACATTAAACAATACTTTCATGGTGTAATCCTATGGCCCCTGTAATACCATTTTGGGGGCCGTAAGATATTGCCGACCTCTCTCGTTATATGGCTAGAGGTAATCTCTGGACATAGCTGGAGTTTCCAAGAATCATGGCTGCTCCGCTGGCTGACTGGGAGCATGCTGGGGCAGTTGAGGGCACACAGGATCCCAAGGCTCCCTCATTCCCCCAAAATATATCCAAAAAGAGCCAGAAACTACACCAGCCTGAGACCTGGCATAATTTCTTCCCATTGGAGGAAATGGAAGGGAATCAAGAACAGTCACAATTTTCTTGGAAAGAAAGCTAAAACCAACACTAATGACATATACAGACACATCTAAAGAAAATATTTATTTTACTTTTGGGGGTGCAGGCTGAGTCCAGCTTCTCCCACCCCCATCTTTCCCTACAAAGATATACTTTGCTTTCAAGCTGATTGCTAATTAAGCTTCACTTTTGGTCCTCATCCTGCACTTATGGATAAATTTGTCTTTTTTTTAACTATTGAAAACACTGGTTGAAGGTTTATACATACATAAGTTACTTTGGCATCTTATCAAACCCTACCCCACCCCCACCCCAAGTTGAAAAACTGCTCTTGAGAGAAGAGGTGGATTTGCAAAGTCACAAGTTCTAGCCAATCAGCAATTTATAAGCCATCTTTTCCTACAAATTGACAGACCTAGATTCCCCTGAACTCAATACTGGAAAAATTGTATATCTGACCAAAATGTACCAAGGGACATTTCATAGCAGCCCAACCACAGTGAAGAGACCAAGGAGCAGGCATGTAAGAGTAAATGTTAGAAGGAGGCGATTTCAGCAGGGAACAGAAAAAATGCCCAAAGAAAAGATTGATCCCTTAGCTAGTTAAATGCTCCAAAAGATTATGTTAGCAAAAGAAAATATGGTGCTTGAATGCTCAAAGCACAAGAGAGGTTTAATTACAATAAAAAGATTTTGTTTTTACAAAAGCTTTTCCATCTAAGAGAATTGCATTAATGTAGATCTGGGATGTCCAACAGGTCGATCGCAATCTACTGGTAGATCCCCTCGAGGTTTTGGTAGATCACAGTCGATCTCTGGCTCCCTTTCCTTAGCGTTGCTAAAACTGACTCCTGCCACGACCCCTCGCCTTGCCCTCCATTGTTGTATGATCTCTGGAAGGGAAGACAAGAGTTTTTCTCTGTGCTGCTATTTTGATCCACAGGGATCTTTTTGAGTGACTTTACCCCTTTGTTCCTTGCCTTTAACCCCCCCCCCCCAAATATTTTCTTCTCCCTAAAAAAAGTTCAAGAACTTTGAGCTGAACCACCCCAAAACGGGGTTTCCTTCCCCAGAAAAGCTCAACAACTTTGAGCTGAACCCCTCCCAAAACAGAGGTAGATCACTGCCAGTTTTTAATTCTGAACGTAGACTGCAGTCTTGAGAGTTGACAACCGCTGATGTAGATGATATTTGAGTGTCTTATGCCTCCTATGATGATTGCACTTTTCAATGGCCACCATCAAAATTGGGCTGCAAAAAAGGTACCAGCGTTTGGTAATCGTTGGGTTGGATCCAATCAAGTCACCCTCAGGGCAGATTCAATGAAATCAATAGACATGATTACCTGATGTCCACCAATTTCAATGGGCCTACCTTTGAACATGACTTGAAATAGACACAATGAAATTATTCAGACATCAGTTACTAAGTCCATTGATTTCACTGGGTGTGCTCTGAGTTCAAGTTAGTTGGCCACTACCCTTTGGATCCCATGTAAGGAATATTCCACTTTTTTTCTTCACAACTTTTCAAAGAGGGTTAGACTAAGAAAGCAATTCTCCCAGAAATCTTCATTGCTGAGTGGCAATTTGAACCCAAGTCTTGCCAACCGAGTACCATTTATATCACACTATTCTGGAATTTAGATTAGGTTATTAGATTAGATTAGGAACCTTTTATAGCTCATGGATGACATTCCCTTGAGGGCAAAATGCTGGGAGCCACAAGTTAGTGGTAGATGGAACCAGAGGCAAAAGTGGGCAGGTTGAAGGATGTGACAGTGTGACACTTATCTTTGTATAGTAAACTACATCCCAGACACACAGAAGTCAGAGGTTTCTACACCCCACCCCCACCTCTCTATCCAGAACATCAAGATGCAATATCACAGTTCAAAGACTCATTCCAGTCAGACAAAAGCCAAGAAGAGTGCAGTTGAAGGTTATGGCCTAAGAAGAGTTCCCTAGAGCGGCCAGGAGGACAACATTCAGCCCCCAGGTCCGAGGTTCCACACTCCCGTTTTAAATTAAGCCTTCAGGCATTTCAATAATATTTTATTGTTCAAAGTTTAACATTATGTAAGAAAAACAGATTTTCAGGTGAATACAAACATGTTGCGTTTTCTACTGTTTATAAACAGGTTGCTCCCAGCACTACCCAATCACTTGCTATATATGGAATTGCTACAGACTTCCACACTATCAGAAGTATTGCACTTTCTCTACATGTACATCTTGCTATGTTCTGCCAACACAAGTGGACATGACATACCTATGGTGGCACAGCATTCACCCATTATTACTTGTCCATTCATTGTTTTGTTTTGTTTTTTAAAAAACAACCTCATTTAAAAAAACCTTACTATTAAGGTGTCATGCTTTTTTCATTTAAAAGAACTAGCTGGAAATGAGCTTTGTACTAATTAACAAGATAAAATTACCACCCCCTCAAGAAAAACAAAGGAGATCATAAAATGGAACCCATCATTAAAGCCGATGTGGGCTGAATTGCAATTGGTTTGCTTTCCCAGCAAGTCACAGCTCACATAAACCCCTACCTTTAAATAAAAAGATGGAAGAATGGCATGAAAGGAAACCTCTGTGCAGAGATTGTGCTGGTCTTCTGGTCTTTGTGGTCTGAGAAAAGATGCAAAAACCGCAGGGAAAATACTGGTTTGGATGACTGAGTGAATGCCCACTATAGGAAAGTAAATGAAGTATGTAAATTTCACACTCAAGGCCTAGTGTGGAAGCATCCTAGAGGTTAAGGGAAGCACTACTTCCACAGCAACAATCCAAGCTAGACAGGAATTTGAAGGCTGGCATCAGCAGAAAATTGTGGTTTTGAATATTCATTTCTAAAGACCATAATGTGAAAATTAGTTAGAATGGGTGTGCTTCTCAAGACAATAAGCAAAATTACTAATGGAGCAATGAGCCAGTCTGGCCTGGCTCTGTAGTTTCATAGTTTCAGAATACTCTGCTCTGTTGATGACTTTGCTAACTAATGGAACAGGAGGTGGATGTCAGCCTCTAAAACAGTTGCTTCCAAGTGTCATCTTCACTACTTTGTTGGCACAAGTCACAACTTTACATAGGGCTCAAAGGAGATGAAGTAAAGTGCAAGATGATTAAGAGTGTTAGATGGTATTTTACTTGCAACAAAGCTGACAGATCTTGGTACAGAAGATCTGCTAAAGCCTGTGGCAAGTAATTCCTCCCCGCCTGCATTAATACCTACAGAATATCATCCAAAGCTATTTCTGGTGATGAGTGAACACGGGCTGCCTCTACTTTGAGAAAGATACATCTAGTGTCTGTTTTGAAGACTGAGTATCTAATACACAAACATATAAGTCTTCAGGGATGTAAGGGCCTTATGGCTTGTCCAACAAAACTGGGAGAAGCTGGGTTTCCTTGCTGGGCAGTATTTCCCCCCCATTTAGATAGGGCAGTGTCTGCCATTGTTTTGTTCCTATTTAAAAGGTGGGCGGGAGTACCTTGGACGTAGCTTTGATAAACTTCTAACCTTTCCTTTTGGAAAGGTTACTGAGAATATTTGCTCTACAGCTCCAGGCATACCTGGATATCAAGTGTTTTGAGGCTGGCCTTGTGAGCCTGAAGATTTTTACCTGAAAACTGGGAAAGGTAGGTCGAGTTTTGAGGTGTTTCTCTTTTTATCAGATCAAGACCTAGCAACTGTAATGTATTCATAACCTTGAGGCTAGACTACTGTGATGCGCTCTATGTGGGACTGCCCTTAATGAATGCCTGGAAGAGTCAGATATTTCACAGTAAAGTTGTTTAGATGAGCTCTCATTGCCAGGGTTAAGCATGAGCAGGGCACTTTTATATTATTTTTAGTTTCAAATTTATTTTGCTGTACTGGGGCAGGGTAGAAATGGAAATTAATCTAATTATGGCAGAACTGGTTAAATACTATTCATAGTTACACAGGTCTGACTCACCCAAAGAAAAAGAGCTCTTTCTTCCTAACGTCCAGATTCCTAAAATTTCAGATGAGGAAAAGAATAGGTTGAACCAACTAGTTACAGTAAAGAAAGTAAGAGAGACCATTAGTCAACTTACGAGTAGCAAGACTGGTATCAGGATATTACAAAAGGTTTGCTGGGATCTTAGCAGACACGGAAGTATCTTTAATCCAAACAGCTGTCTCTGTCTTGAAAAGTGCCACTAAAGAAACTTTACCTCCAAGAGGGCAAGGACTTGTTTGCGATCTATTATCACATATATTTAAAGAGATCTCAATTCTCCAAGTGATGGTATTTATGTAGCCAAAATGGCATCACATACACAAGCAGGAGATTATCAGCAGGCTCAGAAAACTTCAAAGTTTGCAGAAGTACAAAAACCTTAAATCTTAGTTGGGAACCTCCCCCTCAAAAACACCCAGTCCAATGCTAAAATATTTTATTGCAGATCCCACCTGTACCACATTTTCTCTGTCTTCTAAATCTCAGCTATCCACCTTTATTTCCACGTTGGCAGAAAGGGAATCTGTTCAAACCTAAAATACATTATTTATGATATAAAATAAATTTCTTCCCAGTTGAAATTAAAAAAGTTATATCTGAAAGATTACTCATCTTTTAGGGATGGGGGAAAGTTTTCAAATGAAATTAGTAGAACTCCCCCCCCCCACCTTTCTTGGGGTTTAGGCTGAGCTCTATCATTGACATGACTACAAATATTTAATGATAAATCTGTCTCTACAATTTTGGTGGATGGAAGTTAATGGAAGCCATATATTAGATAGTTCTATGTGAAAAGGATACTCCAATTTTACTGTCACAGATGTTTTAACTTTGTTTATGGAAACATGAGGATCCCAGGAACAACCATAATTTGCAATGTCAGAGATGTCATATCAGAGATGACTTGCAGTTTCAAAATACTGCATTTTTATAAAATGAACCCTCTATTTTATTGAGTCCTGCATGATCATACTATTATCCACATAGTACTAGTTTCCAAAAATGGTTAGAGGCCTCCAAGAAGCTTTCCAACATGGCGCAGAAGCATTCCCCCATCTCTTTTCCATGACTGGTATTCTAATGTTTACTAGTTCTGGACTTCCAAGTTTCTATTTAACTATTGCAGCAACTAATAACTGATAAACCTAAGCTTCATGTATTTGTCCTTTTTAAACCATGTTAGTACCACCATGTCTTGTGGTAGCCGATTCCTGAAGTTAATACCACTTGGTGATACTTCCAGCATGAATTAGGTGTGGTAATCCACAGACTTTTGTTGCTAGTGCTGGTGGTGTTCATGAAAGGAGGAAGTGATATCCCTTCAAAATAATTATCACAAGCAACCAGAAGAATATAATATAATAAACATTGGAGATACAATTTACAAGTTTCCTTTTAAGTTGGCAGTCTTCCTTTTTGTGGAGTACTATTTTAAATATAAAATAATAATTGGGAGAATTAAACTATGTCTGCTGTAGTACATGGGCTATTGCTAACATAGAGTTAAAAAAAACCCACCAAAAATGTCTGGGCAGGGCAAAAAAATTGGGGTAGTTTAAAAGGTTAGAAACTGGACATGAGTCACTGTTATTAAGAAAGAAAAATACTGAAGAAAAACTGTTTTCTCCTAGAAGTATAGGAGACTGTGAAGTGTATGAATATGCATCATAAAACATGTGGGGTAGGAGAAGAGATTTCATGCCTGAACTTAATGGCAGAACTGAGAGAAGAACAGACCAGCAACCCAGCTCTAGACAACAGTGACTAGTTGACTAGTGAAACAGTCAACTAAATTGGTTGCAATCTCCAAAACAGAAAACAGAGTATTAGTATTACAAGGCTTAGGTACATCCTTCTTTTTCTTTCTTTCTCTCTTTTTCTCTCACACATAAACTACACTAACACACAACACACTTGATGCAATCTTAAATAAGGGGTTCCAGATGGTGCTGGACTGCAACTCTTGGTCATGCTGCCTCAGGCTGATGGGAGTTGGGAGTCCAACATTGGGAAGCCACAGGTTAGTACCCTTGTCTTAAATGCCAAACTCTTACTCTAGTGTGATGTAGCAAGCCTTTAGTTCTCAGTATCTATACAAACTATATATGTTCATTAGCTTATACACCAATTTTGAGACAAGTATTCTCAAGAGCCTTTAAACTTACTGACACTTATCTACTTCCTGAAATGCCTATAAGCAAATTAATTTCAACGCTTCTAATAGGGATAGAAATGTGAAAATATACCACCCAGAATTCAATGTGAAATTATTCATGGTAAAAGTTATTGCAAAGTCTGACGTTTTGATATATAGACATATTCAAAGTCCCATGCATTAGATTCTAAAAAATGATGCCTAGGTAGAAAAAATACTTATTCCAAAAATCTCAAAGACACTAATAACATAAAATGACTGAAAGCATTATTAAAACATGTGCCGTTCACATGAACCAAAACAGCTGTTACTCACAGCATACAAGAGCAACAGAAAATCATCTCTCAGAAAGAAACCCAGTACTGTAGTGCACTAGTTGGATTGGTAGAGTTCATCTAGTGAAAAAATAACCAACCACAAACGTTAACTCAAGCTAATGTACTGCTTTCCAGCTATAGCTGAAGATGCATACTATGCCCCCCCTCAGTGCCCTTGTTTCTTTGTAAAGGAAGAACATAACATACATTATTTAAGACTGGAGAAAGAGCCCTGCTAGATGAGGCCATCTAGTACAGTATTCTGTTCTCACTGTGGACAATCAGATGCTCATGGGAAGCCTGCAAGCAAGACCCTAGTGTAACAGCTCTCTCCTCACTTGCGATTTCAGCAATTGACATTCAGAGGCAGTGTCTCTCTGACAGCGGAGGTATGCCAAGACTTGACTGCACCCTGCTGGTTTAGCATGTTAGAAACTTGAAAATTTGTATTACAAAATATGCCTCTACAGAAAAGGAGTTCTTCCAGAGAAGTTAATTCATACAATTTCCTGATTTCTGAGGGAGCTGTTACTGTAGTAGCATCTCACAATAGAAGTATTAGAGAAAGCATTGAGCAGAAAATTGCAAGCTTACATGTTGATGTAGTTTGTTTCCAGCTCAGCAAGATAGAAAAAAGAAGCAACATCATTTGTATATCAAGCAGTATTAGTAGGAAACGAATCAATGTGTGAACCCCAAGGATTTCTCTTAAATAAACCCCAGTGATTTAAAGTAAGAGTTGTGCAAACACACAAGTATTATTTTGGACATGACTGCAGAGTTTACCTGATTTTTTCCTAGGTCACTGATCATGAGGTTATTTCCTTATGACCAATAATCAACTATTTGTTTAAAAATTCAAGGGAAAATGTCTGGATTTATATGCCACTGTTGCAGACTTTGTACAGAACGTTCAATTTACATTTTCCCTCATGATACGCCCTGGAAGGTCATTACATTTAACGAGATGTAATGGAGGATGGGATCACAGCTAAGAGTATTATACATATCTACCGGTATTATATTGGTCAACATCTACTCACCTGTATATTTTACTAGTGTTCTCCCTGTAGAGATCTCCCACAGTTTAGCTACAGAGTCTTTTCCACTAGACAGAATATACTTTGAATTCTTGGAGAAAATGGCAGAACAGACTTCAGCCCCATCGTGCGCTTTTTCAAAAGTAGTGATACAACGATTTGAAACGCCATCCCACAATTTGATGCATCCGTCTTTGCTGCCCGTTACATACATGTTAGCACTTGCATTGTAATTAACTGAGCATATGGCATCAGTGTGCTGATCTTGAGGATTGCAAGATACAAAGCACTGGAAAGTATTGACATCATATAGTCGCAGGGTAGGATGCTGGGTACCGACAAGAATGAAGTCTCCAGAAGGATGGAAAGAGATAGAACGCAGCATTTCTGCTTCCTGTTTAGTTGGAAAATAGGCAGTTAACATTAAAAGACATCTTCCCAGTACACTGATCCACATAAACACCAAGCTTGTGTCGGCTACTGTATAAAACATACAACAACATTGCTATTTAAAGAAGCCAGGCAGGACTCATGGCACAGCAGAACAGATTTTTCTCAACAAAGTGTGGGAAAGCAGGTCCTCATAAAAGAGGTGAGATTATTATTTATCACAAAAAAGGTTCTGAAGGAAGTTGTGTCCAAGTCACACCTTTTCAAGATCAGTATCATCTACTTTGTAGATCCCCAGAGACCACTCTCATTTCCCTGTAAGTTGGATTCATGCTCTGAATCAACTGGTAAAACTAAGCTACTGTTAGGGAAGAGAAGTATTTAGTTATGCTTAAAGAAGTCACAAACTACTTCAGATCTATTGTAATCTACCGCATGCAATTTTTTCCCTTCTCTAGCAGATTGGATGATCATGGTGTTCCATGTTAATTTCTTCTTGAGAGATTGTCAGTATGTGGACAGAGGAGCCACTTAAATCTTCCCCTGGGATTTTCTAGCTATATTGCCCTTCCTGGGGGGGGGGGATATAGGGGGATTTCCCCCTCCCCCTAAAAACAACTTTGGGTGTTGGTGGCAATTTTATTTATTTGCTACAATTATTTACATTCTACCTTTCAGAATACAAATCCTTCCCAGGCATTTGACATTTAAAATCACACATTATCCCCATATAAAATGTCATTTGAAAGGGGAAAAAATTAAGCACTCCTGTCTTGTACTTCTCTGTTCTTCCACTCAACTGCAGCAGCTGATACTGCTTTTCAGTTTTTACAAAGCCAGGAGAAGAATGAAAACCATTTCATAGCTAGTTTGGCCCCTCAATTAAAATTAGGAGGAGTTTGAATGGCAATGTCCAAAGTATGTTTTGTACTCTTATGACTAAGTTAGAAACTGCATACAGTATCACGGTGGTAATAATATAAACCGAGAACAACAAACAAACCACCACACAATGGCTGATGATAGAATGAAAGTTACATCCAAAACTCATATGAGGAACTAATAATCTGTCAATAAAGCCAACTGATAAACGAAGCCATGTATATATTGTATGTACACAGGCTGTGCCTGTGATATTCGCATGTTCTGTTGACCAGAATGTAATACCTAGAACTGATGAAGCCCCCCAGAGCGAAACCTGAGCTATATCCGGAGGACAGGTTTTCTTCTTCCCATGTGCCATTTGGATTGAGTTTGTATGGATGGTGACACTACTAGACTCATACAACAATTTTCTTCTATCGTCGTGTTCAGGATATTGTTTTAGTCATCTGCCGAAGTACTCTCCATGGCACAGTTACCATCGACCTAACATGAACGTTTGTTGGCACTGGGATTTCGTTGTTAAACCTATCCATTGCTGAATGGTTCTAATATATAAACTGTATACATTCTGTTATACATACGATATATACATGGCTTCGTTTATCAGTTGGCTTTATTGACAGATTATTAGTTCCTCATATGAGTTTTGGATGTAACTTTCATTCTATCATCAGCCATTGTGTGGTAGTTTGTTTGTTGTTCTAAGTTAGAAACTGGACACCAGGATGGTCTTAATCCCAAGAACACTTGTACACACCATTTAATAACATCAACAAGGCTTCCAAAGTCATGCTTTTCTAGTTATTTTTGTTATTCCTTATAAAGTTTTGATTTACGTGTCTAACCTGGATATATTTGAAGGCTCTTTTGGCAGATGGTTTTGAGTAGTCAAACAATTTAAGTGTGTAATCCCTTGATCCAGAGGCAAGGATTTGTTCTGTTGGATGGAAAGCTAAACATGTCACCTCATCCACGTGATCATAGAGAGTTCTAATAACAGGGTGGTTCTCCATGTTCTGCTGAGCTGTTTCATTCATCATGACCTGAAAAATACATTTCAAAACACAGCACAGTAAGTGTAGAATTTTTGCTGCAGGCACCAAGACACAAATGCTGTCTATTGCACATCTGATGGTGTTCCCTTCATAGTGGACACAGTGGATCTGCATCTTCCCACAACTGTTTATGCAGGATGTTTAAAGCGTGAAACAATCTCTTGTATATGTCCAAATAACTGTCTTTAGTGGGTCATTAACAGCCCATTTTACAAATGAAAAAAGGAATTCTGAGAGATCAGGACTGGTCCAAACTTTGCAAGTCCATAGCTATGCTAGCACTAAATTCAGTCACCAATTCCCTTTCCCCTGCAGCTTCCCGTACCCCCAAAAATTCTACAAAATGTGTGTGTGTGAGAGAGAGAGAGAGGGGGGGTGGGTGGCTGTAGAGACGAGGGCGAAAATTATAAAAATTGCCTCCTTTTCTTCTGATGCAGTTCTTTAAACACATGTATAATACGTGCAAAGCTAGGTACTCTGCTCAGAACCCTAGCTGCTGCATTCTGCACTAGCTGACGCTTCTGAACAAAGTCCAAAGGCAGACCCATATAAACCACATTACAGTAATCTAATTATGAGGTTATCAATGTGTGGATCATGGTGGCCAGGCTATCATTGTCTAGGAAAGGGTGCAGTTGACATACCAACTGAAGTTAGTAGTAGGCTCTCTATGCCTACCTAGGCCTCTAATGCCAGTATCTGTATATCTGTGCCTTAAAGCGAATTCAAGCAACCCAGTTCCTGGACTCAGGAACCATCCACCCACAGGCCTTTTGTGTAATCAGAGGAGGCTCAGTTTCTTGATCCTCATCCAGCCCATGACTGCGTCCAGGCTTCTCCCAACTGAGACTGCTCCAAACAGCTTTATATGATTAGTAAATAGCACTGGCAGAGTGATGAGATGCTGTCATTCAAAGCTACTCTCTGAAAACAGCCCCAAAAATAGAAGCATGACCAGTTTCTTTTGGCAGATAATTCCCAGAGGACCCTAAAGCTGCAAAAGGAAAATGCAAACATTTATTGATTCATTAATATTGGAGCATTTACCTCAATTGGCATAGCACTCTTTGCTAACATTCTCTCTGTATCAAGTATTTTGATTGAAGCATCAGCTGATCCTGTAGCTATTAACTGTCCATCTCTGCTGTATGTAGCTACACGACATGGTCCTTTGTGAGATGTGACATAACAGGTCTCATATTCAGAAGCTTCTGGGGACATGGTCTGCACATCTGCATCAAATTCCAAGTCAATCCCTGTGCCAGGAGCTACTGTATCAGAGCGCCCAATGGCATACTGAACTGCACTATCATCATTTTCCATTCCTGGAAGAGAAGAAATTACAAAAGCTCATCTTCCAAAAGTAAGAAGCCCCAACTTTACTAACAGGAAAAAAACCTGTTACGACAATACCGGTAGTTCTCAAACCTAATCCATGATCTTTTGAATGCTTATTAAGCTATGAGTCCTAGAAGACCTGTTCCCTGCCCTATAGGCCTTTTCCCACCTGGTCTAGAAGGGTGGGGACCTGACTGACCCCAGTTACAAAAGCTGAGGCTGCTGAATAGACTCTTGGACTGGTGTGTTGTTTAAGGTTTTTATAACTTAACTGGAAGCATAAGAAAACATCAGAAAACTTGTGGAAAGTAAACTGTCACAATAATTCATACCGCTAACAACCATTTTTACTCTTTATGAGATGCTTACCTGTGAAAAAGAAAGTCTTCCTAAAAAACTCACAAGGTGAAATGCAATTATTCACAACTGTGCCTCTCTAGTTTAGTGTACCTGTCACCCACATAAGTAGGTGAGCAGCAACTGATCCAAAGTGTAAAATGGAGAGATAGCAGATTGGTGGGAAGCTAAGGTGCAGCATGGTTGCAGATTCACTGGACAGATAGGGAAGCTGACCTAGTTTATACACAAATAGCTGCAACAGAGCCATCATGTACATGTCTCTGCTGCTTTACATCCTATTCCAAGCAGGATCACAGGATATAATGGCTCATTTTACATATTTCTCTAGTAAGTACTGTACTGATCTGGGACAACTATCAGTGCTATTTGCTAACTATCATTTTAGAAGACTTAAGTGACTGCAGATAACTTTAATGGCTTAACTATCCAGAGACAAAAGAAGTATTTTGATTACTGATGTTTTGACATGCCATCTAAAATAACAGTCTTAGCAGAACTAATAGTGCATGCTTGACCTTAAACACAGCATATTAAATTTGTTTCACATCACAACTTACCCACTTTAATAAGATGTAATAGTTGTTCGGAGGGTGCACATACAGACTGTGGTTTTACCTCATTTATCAGACCGTTAGCAATGTTGATATATCCATCATAAAGCAACTGACTAATAATGAGTCTGTAAAGTTGTTGCCTGTCTTTCAGGCTTACTTTTGGTCTATACATTGTGAGTAAGGGCTGTCTTCCAGAAGTCTGAAATGAAGAAGGAAAAAATAACTACTTACATGTACAGGAAGAAGGCATTTATGTTTAATTTTATTTTTGAAAGCATTTGTATCCTTTTCTCTTTTTTTAGTAAAATGCCCAAGGTTGATTTCACAGCAGAAATAAATAAAGCAACCAAGGACAAAAATATATTAAGTAATATAACCTAATAGTTCCCACAATTTTTCTCCCACGGGCCACCTGAAAATTGCCGAGGGTTTTGGTAGATCCCTCCTGCAGCATTTTCCCCAGCCGCTCTTTCGCCCGCGCCGAAATCCGTATTTCCCACCCCCCACGAGCCTATCGCAACAAAGGCTGCGGGGCTGGGCGGCTCTTCCATTAAAGGGAAAGCGGCGGCTACTCTGGCGTTCTCCACGTGCAAGAAACGGCCAAGGCGAAGAGCTGGCGAAATCGCCGGGCCCGGAAAGCGGAACTTGATTCCTACCAGCCCGTCTTTTGGCCTGGGTCGATCTGCGCTCAAAATGGCTGCCGGGGGCCCGACGACGTCGGCGGGCGACTGCGGCGGCAAGGGCAGCGGGAGCGGAGCCTGCGGAGGGGCCGGCAGCAACCTGGACCGAGGGCCGCTGCGTCGAACAGGCTGCTGCATCGAACCTCCGCACATCGATTGAAGCCGCAGCTGAGAGGAGAAAAGAAGCGCAAGCAAGGGTCACGTGTGCGCATGCGCCACCAGTAAAGCAACGCCTATTCGAAATACAACGTGAAGATGGATAGTGGGAAGGAATTTGGCATGCCAAGTTTTCTTTAACACTGTAGCTCCCTCTTGGGGGCAAATGTTTTACAGTACAGTATTCTTAAATTTTTGGCTACTCTAAAACGGTCGAGGCACAGGAGCCTTGCCACACACAAAAAAGGATACTTAGGTGAAAATCCAATTTACATGGATCAGTATCATGGGCGTAGCCAAGAGAGGGGCAGCTCCACCCCCCATCAATAAACATCAATACAAACCTGAGGTTCTGCCCCCTCCTAACAAAAGCCTGCACGCCTAACAAAATTCCTGGCTATGCCCATAATCACTATATTTAAAAATGTGCAGTGTGGTAGATATTTCATTCACAAACAAGGAGCTAGGATTTTATTCTAGGGACAGTAAATTCTGCTAAGCCTGATTCATAATTCTGTTGTCACTTCCAGTACACTGCTGTGCATTTACTCAGATCTAAGCCCCACCCACAATGTGGCTTACTCCTAGGTAAGCGCGTACAGAATTTCAGCCTTAAGCACTGATATCATCAAAATGTGTGTACACAGCTTCTTACTAATATAAGGCCTTTAGGAATTTCCAAAAGTTTTAACAAAAATATTTAGAATGGGCCTGATTATTTGACCTCTTGGGGTTTTTTCTGGCTAAAAATGGGATAATATACAGTATATTGACTTTAAAAGTCCCAAACTCTTCCCTGACCAGTTCTTCATATCTAGAGGTGCACAACCATTCTAAAGGGCAGGAATCAGATGGTTGAGCTTCCTATTGAATTCAATGCAGCTCAGATGGTGAAATATGTGGTTTCCTCTTAAATCAGACACCCCCAAACTCGGCCCTCCAGATGTTTTGGGACTACAACTCCCATCATCCCTACCTAACAGGACCAGTGCTCAGGGATGATGGGAATTGTAGTCCCAAAACACCTGGAGGGCCAAGTTTGGGGATGCCTGTCTTAAATAAAGCATTTACCTGGTAATCTCACAATCAGTTCCTAGGCAGATACCCCACTTGAGTTTAATAGGACTTATTTTAAAACTGAGTAGAGTTGCAACTGTGCAGCCTGATCCGTTGCATGTTTACTCAGGGTGTCCCACTGAGTTCAGGGAAGTTTACTCCCAAATAAGTGTAAAGTGGATTGCAACCTTAGACAAGTGGTGCATAAGTAAATGGGCACTGTTCAGTGACAAAAGATAGGAAGAATGACATTGGGTATGTTTGCTTTGACAGTCTACACTGCAGCAGGCCCAGATACCTCATGCCCCCAATCTTATCGAACAATTCTACTCACATCAGCTTCAAGAAATGACAGTCGCATTGGTCGTGGTTCATTGGTAGGCAAGGCCATGTTACTCATGCCCCATGGAAACTGCCGCCTATCACATGGCGGCGTGATACGACGACTTGTCATTCTTCCTCACAACTGTATATCCTTCACACTACCTCTTCAATCCTCTCACTTGTCCTCAAGAATTAAGTTATATGCAGATGACCTTTAACCTGAGAAGCACACATTAATCTGATGTCTGCCCTGGTCCCCAAAGGTCAGTCTCATAATCCTGTCATGGTAGCTTTTCAAAAGACATGGACAGAGGAGTGGGCTTCTCCTCAAATCCACACTCACATCTGTCAACAGCTGCCTGCTTGAGAGGCGCAATGTCCATCATACAGAACTGAGCATTATGGGAAATCTAGTCTGGTGCAATGCTGTTTCACATTTGTCAACAGAAAGTCCATCCCATGGCAACTTGCTCTTTTTTGACTTAGTAGCCTGATACCTGAACTGATAGACCACCACAGCTCTGATAAAATGTGGTCAAAGTTGTCTTCAAACACTTTTTTGATGCCACAGACTGAAAAACTGAGAATACCAGAATCATTGGTCTTCACCCACCCAATGTCCCCTATTCCTGTTGGGCCCATAGGTTTTAAAAACAATCTGATGAGCTCTACCTGGAAGAAAACAACCGCTCAGCATCTCTTCAAAAACAAAACAAAATATTGCTGTGAATCTGACCTATGCATTCTTTGTGGGCAAATTACCACTTACTGGAGGTCACCAATGGACCAGAGGGCTGTGGCCCTCTTTGGCTGGGCAGCCCCGCTGCTCCTGACAGTTTGCAGCAAGCTAGCTCATTTCAGAATGGCCATTCACACGGTCTTTCAAATTCGGCGCGGTGAACTCTTGGTTTTAGGGAGAGTCACCCCTCACGCAAAATGGCAGGCCCCACTGTCTGTTTTCCCCCTTCGCTGCCAAGGTGCAGAGCCGCACTTCTGCTGGCCTGTCACGTTTCCCCCTGAAAATATGTAGTGGCATCTGACCACGATCAGTTTCCCTCTGGACATTCAAGCGAGTTTCATTGTCACAAAAAACCAGCCCTGCAGTGTTGGCAGCTGCCCTCACAGGAGCCGCCTCACTCAAGTCTTTCAACGTGGGGGCTTCGGCCCCAAAGTGTAGAGACTGGGGGTAGGAATAGACCCAACTCTCAGTCTTAGTCTGAGTCCGTCACACTGTAATGAGGCGGCAGATACGAGATTTTTGCCGTCGCCATCGTCGGGGCTGTGCGGTGAGGCGATGCGCCACTTGCGCAAGGGAAAAGAGCAAAGGGCCCTGTGCGACGGATTTACGCAACCAGCGTATCGCGCGCCTTCTAAAATAGAGCTCGCGCGCTACGCTGAGAGCGTATCCTGCTTAGCCACGCTTACGCGCGCTCTCTCCCTCTCTCCGCATGGGCAAATGATCGCAAGCCGCGAGGACAGCGCTCTCCCTCAAAGGCGACAGTTAGAAACCTGCGAATGGGCGGAGCGGTGGTTGCGGAGACCAACGAATCAGCGAGCGGTAGCCTCGTCGACAAAAGGGTGAGCTCCGCCAATAGGATCGCGGCGGCGGTTTAAAGAGCGTTGCGGAAGAGGCGGGCTAAGGTTTGAATTCGAATAGCTCCGGAGGCCGTTGGAGGAACGCGGAGGGTAGGCGGCCGAGGCCTCTGGAGTGCGCAGGAATCGGGAGGTAATTGACCTGCCTGCCTGCGTCGGAGTCTGGTTTCGGGGTGTCGTTAAGGAAAGTGGTTACGACCTTGAGCTGTGGCACTCGTGAGTAAAGGGGGAAGGCGCATCCCAGAGAGCCGTAGCGCTTCTGGTAAAAATTGTGAGCTCATAAATGGCTTGAATGGCTCCGGGGTGGGATAGGTGCCCAGCACGAAGGAAACTTCTAGAAAGCCCTGTTTCTTCAGCGTAGAATGAGAGAGGGAGTGTCGCATAGTGGTTAGGCTGTCTGATCCCAATTGAGGAGACCTCAGTGCTTGGTTGCATGCACCGTATACACTGAAAGCACACCTTTTCCCCTTCCCCAAGATTCCTGGGAACTGGTTAAGGGCGCTGGGAATTGTAGCTCTGGGAGATGTAAATTGCCGCTCCCAGGTTTTTTGGGGGGTGGGGTGCAATGTACTTAAAACCCATAGTTTGAAGCAGTGCTTTTTTCCCTAGAAAAAGAGGTGCCGGTACTGCATACCCATGAGTACCCCTTGAAAAAAAGCACTGGTTTGGAGTTACCCCAAGGATCAACTGTAATCTTCAATTTTTATTTGTTATATGTTACAAGCTTGAGTTTAATCAGAACAAAGAAACAAGGTTGTGTGGCATGGGTTGTGAGGCAGTTTTGAAGAGTTGGAGAATAAAGGGGCTTATAAAATGTATAGGGATAAATAACACTATGTAAAGAGGCCCAAGGACTGCCATGAAGCTGTAGATTTTCCAAATGTTTGAGCATATGAGCACATTTTTCAACTCCCTACTCCTAGGAAAAGACAAAGCTGCACTTCACTCTCAAGATACAGTACATGCGTATATAGTCCTACGGTAGTAGGCAGAGATCCTTCCAGTTGTGGGGATAACCCAGTTTTATTTATTATTTATAGTTTATTAGTGTTTGCATTATTTCAATAAAGTTATTTTCTTCCTTTCTCACATCCATAAAACACAACTCCATCATTTCTGCTGGATAAGCAGAAACAAACCAGCTACACTTTGACCCATTTACCTACTTGGGCTTCACCCTCTGGGACAACCAACCCGCATATTGTAATAGTCAAGAATCCACCTCTGTGGAAAGCATTAAGAATTCATTCCATATCAAGTTTATCAATATAGCTTGTTTGCTCCTTCAGATCTTAAAATGGAAAAACCTGGGCAGTGACAAAATCTTCAGGCATTTCCAAATATTGGGTAGTATGAGCTGCATCAGGGAATTCTAGTGTGTCCTTATTTGCTTCTCTTAAGCTGCCTAAATATTATCAAGAAGTGGGATTAATGCTTTGGGGGCCTCACTGCTTTGACAGGCATATAATTGTATATTTTATCTAATATGTCAAGCTCACTGGTTTTAGAATCATTGGCGCCTAGATTATAGAAGTGAGAGCTTTAAATAACTTGGATTTCGTGTTTTTCACATGTTGAATAACTGAATTTCATTTTCTCCAGGCAATAATGGACACAGCTTGTAAAGAGAATCTGAATGCTCATTCAGCTCATAATGGCAAGGTAAAGTGATCTTCAGATATTGAGCATTGTAAATCTTGGCTTTGTTAATCAGAGCTACAGTTCTTACTTGGTTATTTCTGTATGTGACCAATACTGATGGTGACATTACAGTCATACCTCGGGTTACAGACGCTTCAGGTTGCGCATTTCCGGGTTGCACACCACGCCGAACCTGGAAGTACTGGAACGGGAATTGCAACCCGCACATACACAGACACGGCGCTGCAGGTTGCGAACGTGCCTCCTGCATGGATCACGTTTGCAACCCGAGCGTTCACTGTGTGTGTGTGTGTGTGTGTGTGTATTCATTGTGCTGGGGTGAATAATTAATATGTGGAGTAATGTTCCCCATCTATTTAAGGCCACGTTGGTCAGTTCAGACAAACTAGGATGCGATATCTCTTAGCCTGCTATGCATGATATTTACTGTTGTTGTTTTTTAAAAACCAGGCAGCTATTGTGGATGGTGCAAGACGGGTTCCTGTGACCCAGAACCCGACACCTGGAATTGAAGTCCAACAGCAGCGTGTTCTGACTGCTTTAAATGTTGCTCAGCGGGTGCCTATTCAGCCTCAGGCACAGAAACCTACTGTTGCCAGTGCAAAACGTCCCAAACAGTTAACTCAGCATCAACCAACACTACTTGTTCAACCAACATCTAGGAGTCTAGGTCCAAGTAAAGCCCCTGAAACGTCTCGGCAGCCCTCTGTGTCTGGTAAATAGTGCTGTTCAAATGTGTCCACCTCTGTAACAAATGTGTTGGTTGTTATTCTGTATAAAGTTCCTACTAAAATAGTTATAAAGTCAAGAAGTTGCTTGGTGGCTTAGGGCCTTAGAAATTCATAAGAGAAACCAAATTACTGCAAGAAAACCCCCCAGAAAAAACCAAATTACTGCAAGAAGAAAAAACTTTGCATAATGACCTGAGTAGCAACTTAGGCTTAGATGCTAACAAGGTATCTGAACAGAAGGGTGCCTTCTGTTCATGGATGACACTGAGATGCTGGTTAATATTTGTTACCTGCTTTTCACCTTAAGGTCCCAAGGTGGGTTATATTTAAAGATAATATAATGCAATAAAATAGTCCCACCCCAAAATGATATGCCATACATACATAACAAACCAGATGGTACTTCAACTGTGAAAGGTCAAAAGGGTTATGCCTTCAGTGTGCACCTAAAGCTATAAAGAGATACTGCCTGATGCACCTCTATAGACCATCAGTGCTGCACTTCCAAAGGTAATGGCACCATATAAGATGAATTGTCATGCCCTAATTGGCACATAGATGCTCTTGAAGGTATTTGGGACCCAAATCATATAAAGCATTAATATCAAGGCAAGTACCTTGAATTAGGCTCAGAAAATTAGGTCTCTTTGATAGGAAACAAAAATTCAATTGTAA
The DNA here is from genome assembly GCA_034642065.1 of Darevskia nairensis. Classification (NCBI taxonomy): domain Eukaryota; kingdom Metazoa; phylum Chordata; class Lepidosauria; order Squamata; family Lacertidae; genus Darevskia; species Darevskia nairensis. The sequence goes on from JAWWNI010000947.1 coordinate 51,532, forward strand.
TATGTACAGGCAACTCCTGTTTTGTGTACGTGCAGGCCGTTTTCAAATTTGGAAGAGGGGGTGATGGGGGTGGGGTAGGCTTATGTGCCCTCTGCCGACATGCACTATGACCCGGAACATAACCGCTGTCCAAAACGAGGGTTGCCTGTATTACATTTTGCACTGTGGCCCTATTCTCAGTTCCTAGAATGCCCAGCTGGCAGCTAATATGTGGATATCTTATACAAAACAACCATTTCACTTGTATAATTGATCCAGGGAAGGCCAATTCATGGCATGATCCTTAACATTCCAGAGCAGATTTTCAAGGGACCCAAATGGCTCCAGAGAGAAGTGAGAAATTGTTGAATGTCTCCTTGTGGTCATTAGCTGGAGTGTAATACGAATAGGAACCTGCTCTTGGGGCAGGGCTGTCTTTAGCATATGTGCCACCGGGGTGCAAAGATCCGCCCAGTTCCCCCAAATTTAGTTTAGCCTCCAAACTGACCCGTCCCTTAGGGGAAAGAAGGGAGAGAGGCGTTTGCATCGCAGCCACTGGAGGTGCCTCCAGATGGCTCCTTCCTTCCTTCCATGCCTCCGCTCCGCCTCTGGTGAAGATCCTTCTTCCTCCGTCCCAGAAGAACCGCTATATTTAATAAACTAACCTCTTCTCTTTCCACCCACCCCCCACCTTAAATCCTGGGAGGCCAGACGGCGTTGCCTCGGCCACCCACATTTGCTGCTGGCACCCTCATCGCTCTGATTAAACTCAAAGAGGAAATCAAAATTGAACTTGGACTCTTCCTCGTCCAGGCTGATCATGGCTTGGGAGGGAGATGCAGATCAAGCAAGCAGAGTTTCCCCGCACGAAACAGGAGGTGGTGGGCACTCTTGACTCCTTCCCTTGGAAGTTTTTAAGCAGAGCAAACTTGGATGGCTTGAGTTGAGATTCCTCGTGGTCAGCAGCACCTTTGACACAACTGATCTCACGCTGCCTGCTCCTGGCGCGAGATCAGTCGTGTCAAAAGTGCCACTGACCTTGCTTCCGCATAGCAGGTCAATACAATACATAACATAATCTTAGGCGGCTTCAGCGGCGGGCACCTGGCGCCCCCCAGAATTCGCGCCCGGGTGCCCCGCACCCCTTGAACCCCTAGGTAAAGACGATCCTGCCTTGGGGTACTTCCCAGTAGAAGCTTAGTCTCCAATTCATTGAGATGGTAGCATGGAGTGTTACTTAGTCAATGGTGTAAATGACCTAGATACACACTGCAGAAAGCATCTGCAGTCATTTGTATTGCAGGTGGGAGGACTTGGAAACAGATTGTGAGCTTCCCAAAGGCCACTTACTGGTCTTGAGCTAGGAGCTTTTGTGTGAGCTTCACTAGCTTCCCGGGGGCGGGGGTGGGGGGTTACATATGTGGCAAGTAAGTGGAGAACAGCTACCCCCCCCCAAGCTGCTTATATTCAGAATATTGATTGATCTGCATGGTTTTCAGGTGAAGATAAATATAGTTTATTTTGTGTGCTGGATATAAAGCACAAAGTTCACCTTCTGAGAGGGACATTTTAAAACAAATTGCTAGACAGCAGTGTCGCTTCATAAAGTCTGCGTTTATTAAGAATATTGAACTTTTCTACATGCAGGAAAAAAAACTGAATCAGGTGTATCAAATCAGAAGAAAGAGGCAAAAGGGGTGTCAAATCCAAACAGTGAGACCAAAAAGTAAGTTGTATACTTCATTTACTTCCCTACATTTATTTTTTTTGTAGGAAGATGAAATACAAATGTGTTGTTATTCATGATTACTTTTTGCAGCTTTTGGCAAATCTCTTATAATCACATAGTAAAAGATTAAAAAATATTACTCTAAATTGGTTTCTAAGCTTGCTTCCTTTTCCCAGTCTTACTGATGGTCTCTCAGATAATGCTTTGAGCAAATGTACAACATTTTAGCAAAATATCCTTAAAGAAGAATTAAAAGCTGGATATATTTTCATATAACCTCTAATCGCTTCAGGTTATTGGTCTTCATCGAAGTTTATGTTGTGTTTGAAGTGCATTCTGAAATGCACAGTTGTACTCAAGTCTGGATTGCATCCAGTGTCAGCATGAACACAAGATTTCATTGGCAAGTAGAATCCCTCCTCTCTGCTGTGGCCTTCTGCCCCCCTGCCCTAAAGCCTCTTCTGGGGGTTGGGGGGATGCTTGTGAAAGGTCAGGAACATGAGGAGTGAGGAATTGGGCATGGGAGGAGCTTTACACACAAGCTGCCCTATCTGATACCCCAGGGCTTTCTTGAGGATCCCCTAATCCCCACATTCCTTTCAGGGTGCAGAGTATTTCGCTTGTGCAGGCATCTTTTCTATGGCTTTGGATACAGCTCTATAGAGTTGAATGCAGGAATACAGGGATTTATAGACCTATGACTAACCTCTGTTGGTTAAACTGGTAAAGTATAGACAGAGTGCAGATTAATCATCGAAGATGGAGGTGTGATTAATCCACACTTCAGTTGTTGAGAAATCCTGTCTCAGAAACCTTGGAATTCTGAAACAACATTAACCAATATGCTCATTCGAACTAGCAGGAATTCCAGACTAAGTAAAGAAGGGGAAATGCATGCTGACTAACCCTGCATTCTTGCAAAACACAGATGGTGATTTCAAACAGCCTCAACTGTAAGATGAAAACTGCAGGAGGACGGAAATGTGATTTGTGAATTGCATTACCACCATTTGACTTTAAACCTTAACCAGTGCACTTAAATTGCAGTTTTGTCTTTCATGCACAGGCAGAGACGCAAGAGTGATTTATATTGCATATTTTAAATATTGGAACTGAGTTTAGAAATACTCAAGTAAATAAAATCTAATCAGCCTGTATTGGAAAGGAATGTTGGACTAGATAAACCCTTGGTCTGACTTAGTAAAGCTCTTAGATTGTGGTATAATCTGAATACAGTGGTACCTCTGGTTACGTACTTAATTCGTTCCGGAGGTCCGTTCTTAACCTGAAAACGTTCTTAACCTGAAGCACCACTTTAGCTAATGGGGCCTCCCCTTGCTGCTGCGCCGCCGCTGCCCAATTTCTGTTCTCATCCTGAAGCAAAGTTCTTAACCCGAGGTAATATTTCTGGGTTAGCAGAGTCTGTAACCTGAAGCGTATGTAACCTGAGGTACCACTGTAGGAGGAAGGTGGGCTTTGTCAATATACTTCTTCAAACAAAGTGCTTGCACAATACAGAGGTAAGCAAAAATACTGGAAACAAAACAAACTTTTGCATGTTATGCTGCTGAATGCCTTGTAATTGCCAGCAAGTTTACTATTTTGGGACAAGACCATATGCATGAAAGTAACTTCTCACTTCAGAGAGGCAGCTGTATTACCTTGCAGCAACCTAAATAATAGCTTTGTTTTGTAGAAAACAATGGTCTCTTGATGACTTTGAAATTGGTCGTCCTCTGGGAAAAGGAAAATTTGGAAATGTATATCTGGCTCGTGAAAAGGAGAGCAAATTCATCTTGGCGCTGAAGGTCTTATTTAAAACACAGCTGGAAAAAGCAGGTGTTGAACATCAACTGCGGCGAGAAGTAGAAATACAGTCTCATCTTCGGTAAGATTGATTTTAAATGGCCGTTTTGAATGGGTTTCTATGTTTGCTATCATAAGCAGATTTTTATTTTTGGAAGCATTCCACATTTATTTGTGTTTGTGTGTGTATATACATACACACACAATGCTATATCATAAAAATCAATCCAGCTTACAAGAATATATAATAAAAGCAAGTAGAAATTTAGAGGCAATCAATTATTATGGAAAGACGTTTTCTTAATTGCATGCATATGCCTGGCAGCACAGAAAAGTTTTAAGCAGGTGTTAAAAGGTTGAAACAGGTTCCTGCCGAATCTCTATTGGCAGAATTATCCATAGGACTAGGCTGATGACACTAAAGGGTCTATTTCATGCTGATGTCGAATGAACTTTATCCTACTCGGGGGAATGGCCAATGACACTCCTGTTGTTCCCAGTGATCAAGCTCAGATTTAGGCAGCCCCTAAGGTATCCTGAATATAAGTTATTCAGGTTTGTGTAAATAAAAGGACATTGAGCCTGGCTCAGCAGATAGGCACCCAGTGTCTTTTTCTAAAAGAGTGTCACATTTTATTTGCAGCGTGCCCCCATTAGCAATCTGGCTGCCACATTCTATGTGGCAGCCCCACATAGAGTACACTGCAGTAATCCAGCATCAAAGTTACTAACACTTGGGTGACACTGGTCAGACTATCCTCATCCAAGAATGGCCATAGCTGGCAAACCAGACAAAGCTGGTAATGCACACTCCTAGCCACAGTTGCTTTAACTAACTTGGTGGTGGTTACAGAATTTCTCAAATGATACTTTTATTTATTTAGCAAATTGTAGGCAGATTGAGGGAGGCATGGAGAATTATGTGCACTTCATTTACAAATGAAGCCATCATTATTAAAGATGCATGTACTTACTTGTAGGCATCCAAATATTCTGCGACTTTATGGCTACTTCCATGATGCAACAAGAGTCTACCTAATCCTGGAATATGCACCACGTGGAGAAGTGTACAAAGAACTCCAAAGGCTTACTAAATTTGATGAGGAACGGACTGCTAATGTATGTTGTTGACCTTGTGAGGATATTTTTTTCACAACTGTGTATGTGACCACATTTGAAGCTAAAACTGCACTTTTAGGACCAAACTCTTCCTTAAAGAAGGGCATGATAGATTCTTCTTTCACTGACTTGAGCCAGGGTTATACTAAACAGCTTTGTTTCACTGGTCTAAAAGTGGGAAACAATATCAGTATAAATGGTAGAGTAAGGTATGCTTCCTCAGTTTTGTGAAGCTGAGAAGTTCATAGCTTTTCCAGTAAAAAAGGTAAAGGTAAAGGACCCCTGACAATTAAGTCCAGTCGCAGACGACTCTGGGGTTGCGGTGCTCATCACTTTACAGGCTGAGGGAGCTGCTGTTTGTCTGCAGACAGTTTTTCTGGGTCATGTGGCCAGCATGACTAAGCCGCTTCTGGCGCAATGGAATACCGAAACCAGAGCAGCGCACGGAAACACCGTTTACCTTCCCGCCGGAGCGGTACCTATTTATCTACTTGCACTTTGGTGCATGCTTTCGAACTGCTGGGTTGGCTTTTCCAGTAAAGAATATCTCAAAATAGGACGGGAGGAATTTCACTGGAATAAATAGAACATTTATATGTGTCAGTCTTTGGCAAGGCTACATGGCGGGTTGCATGTTATAGGGCAGTGCTTGGTGTGCATGCAGACGAAGCCTATGGAGTTGTTGGAGCAGGAGTGTCTGTTATTGTATTGGCCTGAATATAAGTGTCACTTTCCCCCCAAATTCTGACCGTGAAAAGTTAGTGCGGCTTATATTCGCAACCTTATGGTATGCAGCCAGGAGTGTGGGGCAAACAGCACCAGGAGCACAGCAAAGCGGCACCCACCCTGTGCATAGTCCCCCGTCCTCTCCCCCAAGGCCGGAAAGGGAGAGAGCAAGGAAGGGGAAAGGCCGTCGGCAACGCCCCCCCCCCCCAGTATGCAGCCAGGAGCAGTGAGGAATAGAACAACTTATATTCGGGTATTTCCCCCCCCCTCTAATTTTAAAGGCGTGGCTTATATTTGGGTGCAGCTTATATTTGGCCCAATATGGTATTAAAAGTTGCTTCTTATGAGGAATAAGCTATGTTGAGGGCTATACTAATCCAGCTTGGCGTCTAATGTTTTGAGTTCTTCGTACAGTGGTACCTCGGGTTACATACGTTTCATGTTACAGACTCTGCTAACCCAGAAATATTACCTCGGGTTAAGAACTTTGCTTCAGGATGAGAACAGAAATCGGGCAGCGGCAGCGGGAGGCCCCATTAGCTAAAGTGGTGCTTCAGGTTAAGGATGTTTTCAGGTTAAGAACGGACCTCCGGAACGAATTAAGTACGTAACCAGAGGTGCCACTGTACTTGGATGTGGGAAAGAAAGAGTCTTGAATTAGGTGTGGTCTAAAGGTTTTTGTTCCATATTAAGGACTTGTTTGCATCAGTGATGTAGCATGTTATTGATACACCGAGAAACATTTTCTACCATTTTACCCATGCATTTTAGGCATTTACATATCTTGAACAATGCTTAGATTGAACTCCTTATATTTGTAATCTTCATGTGTTCTACAGTATATCACTGAACTGGCAGATGCGTTATCATATTGCCACTCGAAAAGAGTAATTCATAGAGACATAAAGCCTGAAAACCTGCTGCTGGGATCAAATGGAGAGCTAAAGATTGCTGACTTTGGATGGTCTGTGCATGCTCCATCCTCTAGGTAAGGGAATCATAGAATTGTAGAGTTGGAAGGGACCAGAGCATAATCTAGACCTACCCACTACAATGTAGGAATCTTTCGCCCAATGTGGGGCTCAAATCCACAATCCTGAGATTTGAGTCTCATGCTTTACTGACCTGAGTTTCTGAGAGCTGAAGAAGTTTGGTACTGTGGAGACAGACAACAGAATCAGAACCTGGCTAAGAGGAAATTGTTTTGCTTAGCATTAGTCTCTGATTATAAGAATTGAGTTTAGGGAAACTACCGTTAGTTGAGAATATTACTTAGATTACAAGGGTATCAAGCAAGTGTTGTAGTATATCCCTAGAAGGGATGCTCTTGTTCAGGTTGACCCTCAGCCATGCCTTCCTCCAGTATACTGTATACTACTGCAAGGAGCTGAAACAGGACATTTCAACCCCACCCTGTTTACCTCAGATTTCTTTTTTTCTTGCAACTGACATTCAATATTGCATGGTTACGGAGCATGCTCAAGTCTCATCATGTATTTTGCCCTCTTGGTGTGTTTAAATGTTTTTTAATGTTTCTGCAAACTTCAGTGTTCCTAAAGCATCCCAATACATTCCTGTTTCTTAGTGGCCTCATCTTAGCTGTGATTCTATCAGCACTCTCCACCAGAGTCTGCTATTTAGGAATTAAAAGTCACAGAGGTAACAGGCTGTGATTTTGAGCAATTAGCTATTGGATGAAATCCAGTCTGTGTTAATACTAAGCTTCTATTCATGGACAAATTGCTTTAGAAAGTGTTAAATCATGAATGCAGATCTAGATGAGTGCATGGGGAAGTATCTTAATAGTTGTGTGTGGCAACCTTCAGCTGCTAGTCTGTGCGTCATTTTTGTTTTCTAGGAGGTCGACTCTGTGTGGTACCCTTGACTACTTACCACCTGAAATGATTGAAGGGAGAACACATGATGAAAAAGTTGATCTATGGAGTCTTGGTGTCTTGTGTTATGAATTCCTAGTAGGAAAGCCTCCTTTTGAGGCAGACACATACCAGGAAACATACAGAGCCATTTCAAAGGTAAGTTGAATTATAATGCTGCTTGATTTAGAATCTGTGCATTTCATGGTAGAAGAATTAACTCTCAAGTAGCTGTTATGGAACTTGTACTTTCCAGGTTTGGGGCCTAATATCATTGACCTTTAGTTCAGGAGTTTTCAATTAAAGAACTAGAATTTCTGCTTTTTAAATGTGTTGTCTTAGTATCTTTTTGTATTCTGGTAAATCCAGGTTGTCCTCCCCAACAGGTTCAGTTGCAAGATTTGAGGTGCAATCCTCTGGCACACTTACCTGCTCAATTTGCGTTTCCCACTTGCAGTCCACCGTGGAAAAGCAGCCTAGGACAGACAGGCTTGAACAATTTCTCTGAGCTAGTTAAAAAATAGAAGTATGGGAGAACACTAGTTAAATAGAACCCACAGTGACGCAGAAAGGGACTGCTAAGCAAAAAGGCTAGAGAAAAACCATGGTTACTAATGTATAGTGAAGGGGGGGAGTCTAATGGTTATACTTAATAGTTCATGCACCTTGAATGCATGCTTTCATAGCAACATGTCTAATGATGACTATTTCTTTGGTTTAAAGGTAGAGTACAAATTCCCTCCATTTGTAACAGAGGGTGCTCAGAATCTGATTTCGAAGCTGCTGAAGCATAATCCATTCCACAGGCTGCCACTGGAGGAGGTGCTCAAACATCCATGGATTATTGCAAGCTCTACAAAAACTCCCAAGCATAAAATTGCTGAAACTACCACTGCTAAGAATATCCAGTCATAGCATGTAGTTCCCTGGAACAAAGTAGTTCCGATGAGATCTGTGGTAATCCAGCCAATATAGGCCAGTTGGACTCAAAAGGCAGAGCTTATCGCATTGTAAGCTCTGATCATGAACCTTACCAAACAGGTCATAGAGTAGTTTGTCAATGTCTAACTTGCTTGAAGTCCTCTTTGCACATGCCACTCTGAGGCATAGCTGGTTGAGGATCGTCTCATGTTCATGGCTGGCATTTCCCTTTTGGCCCCTTTTTGATAGCATCATGAAACTGAGCCATGGAGTATTGTGCAATATGAAGCAGTTTATGAAGCAGCATGTCCTCGCAAGATAACATTCAAAACACATGTGCAGTGAATGGAATCTGCCTTTCAGTGTAACTGTATTCTTTAGTTGTTCTTTCCCTTAGGTGAGGCACTTTTAAGTTTGAAATAAAGATTTTTATAACAAGACACCTTTATGCTACCAAAATGGTCGGTTTAGTGGTCATTCTAAGCACCCACACATTCTGATTGGTGTACCAAATCTGCCAAAACAACTATGCTCAAAGGTAAAGGGACCCCTGACCATTAGGTCCAGTCGCGGACGACTTTGGGTTTGCGGCGCTCATCTTGTTTTATTGGCCGAGGGAGCCAGTGTACAACTTCCGGGTCATGTGGCCAGCATGACTAAGAAATGCCATTTACCTTCCAGCCAGAGCAGTACCTATTTATCTACTTGCACTTGAGGGTGATTTTGAACTGCTAGGTTGGCAGGAGCAGGGACCGAGCAACGGGAGCTCACCCCGTCGCAGGGATTCGAACCGCCGACCTTCTGATCAGCAAGCCCTAGGCTCTGTGGTTTAACCCACAGCGCCACCTGCGTGCCACACAACTATGCTTACTGGATAGCAAAGATACATTACAAAATGCAATCTCGCTGATTCTGCATACCTTACTTGAAGTTGCCTTTGATACTTAAATCTGTTCTGGATTTTTTCACATCTGCCTATGCCAGGGTGGGGAACCTTTCTGGCCTAACAGGCCAGGTCCTTATTGGTTCCCAGCCCGCTTGTACAGTGGTACCTCGGGTTACAGACGCTTCAGGTTACAGACTCCACTAACCCAGAAATATTACCTCGGGTTAAGAACTTTGCTTCAGGATGAGAACAGAAATCGCGCAGTGGTGGCAGGAGTCCCCATTTGCTAAAGTGGTACCTCAGGTTAAGAACAGTTTCAGGTTAAGAACGGACCTCCAGAACGAATTAAGTTCTTAACCTGAGGGACCACTGTAAATCAATCCAGTGGGCAGGTGGGCATTTGGGGAAACTGGCCTCATGCCAAATTGGGAATAGTGTTGAACCTGCAAGGTAGATTTTCCCCATTCCTGACTTAACTAACTTGAAGAATGTACTGCTTAAATGTCCAGGTGGAATAAATACACTAGTTGAACTAGTCTTGGAAATCAAGACAGAACTAGTGTTCTTGATTATTAAAACCATACCGTGTTTCTCCTAAAATAAGACACCGTCTTATATTTTTTTTCCTCAAAAGACAGTATGGCTTATTTTCGGGGGATGTCTTATTTTAACCGCTCCGCGTCGGTCTGCTGCATAGCCACGCCTATCCAGGCCGTCTTAAGGGAGAGGCGCCACATCACTGTCCTATTTTTGGGGTATGGCTTATATTTCACAAATGCGTAGAAATCCTGCTACGGCTTATTTTATGGCTACGTCTTATTTTAGGAGAAACGGTATTAGGGGGAAGAGAAAGACTTCTGTAAAGCTACAGGGTTAAGCATCTTTACTTAAGTGGTGCAAATAATAAAACTTAAACTTATTGTTGGATTATTTGAGTATGGTTTCATAAATTTACAGTGGTACCTCGGGTTACAGATGCTTTGGATTACAAACTCTGCTAACCAGGAAGTGGTTGCTCCAGGTTAAGAACTTTGCCCCAGGATAAGAATGGAAGCGGCAACGGGAGGCCCCATTAGCTAAAGTGGTGCTTCAGGTTAAGAACCGTTTCAGGTTAAGAATGGACCTCTGGAACGAATTAAGTTCTTAACCCAAGGTACCACTGTAATTGGAAGTGATTTGGATTTATTTCTGCAAGGACTTAAATTTGGAGATGAACTTGTTAACTGCTTTTTAGCCTGAATTTTAAAATACAGTGGTACTTCGGGTTAAGTACTTAATTCGTTCCGAAGGTCCGTTCTTAACCTGAAGCGTACTTAACCTGAAGCACCACTTTAGCTAATGGGACCTCCTGCTGCCGCTGCGCCACCAGAGCACGATTTCTGTTCTTAGCGGAGTGCTTAACCTGAAGCGTACTTAACCCGAAGTACCACTGTATATGCATATGTATACATGCACCCACCAATGGAGACGTCATTCATCTAATGAGATGAGGTTTTAGTCCACAAAGCTTATACAGGTATCTGTATATGGAAAAGAACCAAAGTTCAACTGTATCAGTATATGCTTTTCTTGCAGAAGGTTTCAAGATCTACCCCTGGCAACTCCAGTTAAAAGCAGCTAGAAAGTGAAGTAAAATACTGCTGTCTTAGAGGCACTGCTGGTCAAGTTACTATAATAAGGCAGTTTCCTATCTTCCTAGAAGTACCCATATAATTGTTATTAGAACATCTGCCCCTCTGGGCTGGCACAGGACTTGAGGAAGAAACATAGGTAATCAGTATTTGTGAAGTAGTTTATCAGAAAAAACACTTCCCCTCCCTCCACCATGAATATACAATGCAAAGGTGGCATTACAGGAATCTGCCCAGGCACCACCAGGGTGCAGCAATTTAAAAACATTTTATATTAACTGAGGTGGCAGCCTTTTTTTCTTCCAGTGATTTAATCATGGATTTGGAGCCGGAGGTTTGAAGAAACCTATCTTCCGAAAATATCGCACAAGTAATGGCACAGAGACTAAGGTGATGCTGATGCGGACTGGAGCAAACAGTTTGTGGATAGCATAGGCCAAAACAAAAGTACTCGTCCCAGCGGCCAACTTGGATTGCACAAGAGTGTCATCAAATCCCAACTTGAAGAGGATGGCAGTCATGTCCACTCCACTAAAAGGGGGTGAAAACAAACCACAACTTAGCTTAGTAACATTACAAAAACAAGCATGGATTTTCCAAAGTTATTCTTCGCTACTGCAAGATTTCATGACGGGCACCACTTCAGATGTGTCGTATGGGCACACTTCAGATGGGCACACTTCAGATGTGTCGTATCAACTCCAAGGTCCATTAATCAGTCACTACAAAGTGGTGGCTTAGGAGCTGGACCCAATTTGTATTCAAAGTACAATTTCATACCTGAGTTGCTTCTGTTCACATACAAGTTGCCCAGTACAAGTATTACAAAGACCTGATCAAAGTAATACTTTACAGGTGAGGAACATGTAAAGGGGCTGATCAACAAATCTACCTCTTAAGGAGGCTTTAAAGGTAAAGGACCCCTGACAGTTAAGTCCAGTCCCAAACAACTTGGGTTGCGGCGCTCATCTCGCTTTACTGGCTGAGGGAGCTGACATTTGTCCGCAGACAGTTTTTCCAGGTCATGTGGCCAGCATGACTAAGCTGCTTCTGGCGAAACCAGAGCAGCGCACAGAAACTCCATTTACCTTCCCACCAGAGCTGTACCTATTTATGTACTTGCACTTTGATGTGCTTTCGAACTGCTACCGGTAGGTTGGCAGGAGCAGGGTCCGAACAATGGGAGCTCACCCCGTCGTAGGGATTCGAACCGCCAACCTTCCGATTGGCAAGCCCTAGGCTCAGTGGTTTAGACCAGTGTTTCCCAACCTAATCTAGGCAACGGCACACTTGAATCAATGAAAAAATCTCGCGGCACACCGCTCCTCCCCCACCCGGCTGCGCCGGGTCTCCTGACCCAGAGTTACCTCTGGGATCAGCTGTAGTGCGGCGTGCGTGAGGCTGCTGCTGCTGCAGCAGCCAAGGGAGCAGCGCCGCCCTGGCTTCCGCTTTGCCGCTGGGCTCCAGCAGCGCCGCCGCCACGGTCCTGTGCAGCCCTGGGCTGCAGGTCCCTTTTTCCACGGCACATCAGCCGGTGTCTCGCGGCACACCGGTTGGGAAACGCTGGTTTAGACCACAGCCCCACCTGCGTCCTTAAGGAGGCTTAGATGGGTTTAAAAATGACAACTATATGGAGATTCTCTGCATAGGGGAGGGGAATCGATGGGTGTGCATAATGTAAAAAAAAGGCAGTGGATTATAGCCAATGCAGGTCTTACAGTAGACCTACTGAAAATAATGAGCATGACTAACTTAGGTTCATTAATTTAAGTGGTTCCACTCTGGGTAAAAGTTAGCAGGACACAGCCTAGTGTCTTGAATGCCAAATGCTGGGGACAAACTACAAGAAATAGCCATCTTGATTCCATGCTTAAAAACTTCTACAGGGTTCTTGCTGGCTGTTGTTGGAAACCAAATGCTGGACTGGATGGATCTCTCTTTGATCCAGCAAATCAATTTTTATATCCAACAGCCATAAAGATTTCTCCCATGTTATATGTGACAATTGTATCAAGTCCTCGCCACACCAAAAGCAATTACAAATAGTATGGAAAACATACCTTGACACGGCTAGATAGAACATTCCTAGAGAAGTCAAAGAAATCCCAACATGGAATACAACTCCTACAGCTCCATATTCCTTAAAAACTTTCTTCAGCTGCTGGGATTTGTTAGGTTTCTTTCCATTCTCCTGGCTAGGATCTGCATGGTTGTTTCCTGCAGTTTCACCAGTCTCCTATGTATAGTGGGGGAAATGGGTGCTCATTAAAATATGTAGTTTTGTTTCTAGAGTGATTGCATTTTTATTTTTAGTGAAATGATCAAAGTTTAGTTCATAGAGTGCTCTGTTCAAATGCTACAATATAGTCTCTGTGCACCATAATTTTCCTATTTCTTACCTGCATCATTCATATGGATTATATTGTATTTTTATGTTGTGAACAGCCCTGAGATCTGCGGATGAAGGGCGGTATACAAATTTTAAAAATTACGATGGTGATGTTCATCATGCCTATCCAGTGCTTGGAATGAACTACTTCAGTTGAACAAAATTCATTGCACTACACCTGAAAGTAGTTCCCGTAATTACCAGGTGAATTAATTTGGGAGGTAGAACATGGAATGATTTCTAGTTCATCTTCACAGCCAATTCCCCCCACCCCTTGGAAGGAGGCCCAGAGTCTTACTTTTAAATTGAGAAAAAGAAAGGGAAAGAAAGGTAAGTCACTTGGACAAAGTTAGAAAGCAAAGTGTGGAGACAATGTTCTAAGGCAGGGGTCAGCCGTGGGCCGGTCTACCATCCCTCAGACCATGTGGTGGGCCGGACTATATTTTTTGGGGGGAAATGAACGAATTCCTATGCCCCACAAATAACCCAGAGATACATTTTAAATAAAAGCACACATTCTACTCATGTAAAAACACACTGATTCCCGGACCATCCGCAGGCCGGATTGAGAAGGCAATTGGGCTGCATCCGGCCCACGGGCCTTAGGTTGCCTACCCCTGTTCCAAGGCTTATCAGGCAGATATGGAGGTGTTGTTGCTTCTAAGGGTGCTTAGTCAATCAATATTGCTAAGCAATTTGAAGGAAGGAAAGTGAGGCATTTCCTGTATCTTCCCCGCTGAAAATATTTGCTCTCTTCCAAAAGGAGTATTTTGTAGGAAGAACTACAACAACAAAGAAAATGTTGCCTTGTGCCTTTAACAGCTGTGTGGCTGGCACAAATTAAACAAGATAAACCTAGTATGGAAATACATTTATGAGGAAAACCACCTGTTGACATTCTGTCTGTCAAGACACTTTACTACTTATGTGTGCCCCCTGGCTTCCATTTGGACCCTATATTTCAGCTTGTAACATTCTGAACACTCTTTTTGTTTTGCCAAGGATAAACTTTTTATGAACTTGAACTAAATTATTTTGTAAAAGGACAAACTGGAACTAGTACCTTTTTGGACGGGATAAAGTTGAACTAGTTTCTTTTTTCAATGGAACTTTTCAAGCAATGTTTATACTACATGTGATTTCAAACAATGTGTATAATAAGATGCTTTAAGTTACTGTTAGCTTGCTGTTTCAGAACCACCACCCTCTTATCCCAGTGAAGAGTACCTACTGCAGAGTACTTATCACATTTGTTGATGCTCAAAAGATACCATAACGCTCTTTGAGAAATAGTCCTAACTAGGTACTACACTGTATTTTGATGTGAACATGCAATGAGTAAAAGGCTGTGAAAGATGGTCAATTGTCCAAGGAGGACACACTGTGAATGTGTAGCTGTACAGTCTTCTTAATGCTGCAAAACTGATGGTCATTCCCATACTGCAACTGGGAACATGAAGCTGAGAGATGGTGACACGCTTCTAATGAGAGAGATGATTATGGATTAAGTACATAGAGAATTGGCCCGGACTCACTGTGTGTTCTTCAGCAATTCACCCTCTTTCAGTTCTAATAACTGGTCTATAAAATGCCTGACCTTTTTACAGGGGTGTTGTAAAACACCCACAAGGATACGGCGGAAGACCATCATTTGGAAGAAAAGAGCACATTCTTCACATACATTTCTGCACTATCCAACCCAGCAAGATGAACCAATGGCCTGACTCGGTATGAGACGTTTTTGCTTATGCTCCAAGGCAAGAATGTGTGCTTGGCAAAAAGAAGGCCCAATCTTCAATTAAAAGGATCTTAAGTAGCAACACTGGGAAAGACCTCTGTCCAAACTTTGGAAGGCCTCTGTACACGGAACAGACAGTTTAAAGACCCTTGTTTTATGTACCTGACTCTGTGTAAGGCAACTCGATCACAAACTGAAAACCACAGTATTTCTAAGTCTTCAACCCTACTTTTACAAGTGAGAAGCACAATGGGTCAGTCAGTGCATCTGGGCTGTTAATTAGAAGGTTGACAGAGACAGCTGTAGGCACGATTCCTGCATTTGCAGGGGTTGGACTTGATGACCATTGGGGTTCCTTCCAATGCTGCAATTCGATGATTCTAAGCTATAGAATCTGAATCTATGTTGATTATGGCATAGTAACTTTCAGTTCAAGCTTCAGCTGGGTCTGCTGACGTGTGCAAATCCTAGGAGTACTGTACTGCTGCAGGCAAGCAGAAAGCCATTTAGAGACTTGAAATAATTCATCCCGGTATAAAGACCAGCATTTTCAGCTCCCATGATGTTGTGCAATATGCATGTTTGCAACAAAATACTGAAAACTCAGGAAAGGGACCACTGGGTAATTGCTGGCAATTGCTTGCTGACAATATGCTTTGCTAGGCTAGTGAAACGACTGCAGCTAATAAAAGCAGATCTGGGAGAACAAATTCCAGAGGGGAAGCTCTGTTAGTACTGCAGTGAAAACAACAAAGGTTGTGGCACCTTAGAGGCTTAACATTTACCGTAAATCAGTTACAAAATATGTGAGCCTTAAAATGGCGCTACAGGTTCAGTGTGTCTGTTTGTTTTGCTGGAAGAACAGGTTTAGAACTCCCAGATCCTAGGGGGAGGACATGAGCAAATTCCCAAGGCGGCCCTCCTCTCCATTGCATAAGCAATTTGCAGGGAGGAGAAGAGACAAATCCTGCCCTTTTTTAATGGGAGAGAAGGTGGTGGAAATATGGGAAGAAACAATTCACTGGGAGCCAGGAAAACAGGAAATGTAGTAGACCTTGAGTGCCCAGAGTGGATCGCTCCCACACACACCCTCCCAAATGGTGCAGGGAAGGAGATTATGTTGAGTGGATGAGAGGGCTCCTTTTAAAAGACAGGGGATTGTTTTTGTGACCCAGCTGGGACTCCAGGGACCACACCACCTCTGGATTATGTACAGCAACCTAGGTGCTTCTGACAGCTCACCCTACAGGTCCACTGCACACTAAACAGAAGGTCCTGGATCACAGTGGCCTGGTTCTCATGTCCCAGGCTGTCAGATACATGAAGAGCAAAATAAAATCGAAACTCTTCTGCCTTAAAACAGCAAGACATAAATGATCCCATACAAACCAAATTTTCCTGAAACTAGTTGGTGACATCTGTCAGGAAGGCCTGCAGGCCAGAGTGCAGAGGCATCGCTTTGGCACCTGATGAAACTGAAGAGAGCTGATGGACCTCCAGTGGCAGAGAGTTCCTCAGGGAGGGTGCCACAACTGAGAAGGCTCTCCGTCCTCATTATATGATAGCACCCTAAGAAGGTTCCCCTCTGACAATCTCAATGGTCAGGCTGGAATATATTGGAGAGGCACTCTGAAGTATTTGGGCACTCTTTGAAGTATATTTTGGGATGGGATCAGGGGTGGGAAAATCTTTTCTTTACCAGAAAGAGGCCACATTCCTAACCATAGCTGTCAACTTTCGGATTTGAAAATGAGGGATTTTTTCAAACTTTCGGATTTGAAAATAAGGGATGCCGTGAGGGCGGTGCAATGGCACCAAGTAGCCTCGCCACCCTGCGCTCCAGAGGCTGCGCGTGAACGGGTGAGCGAAAGAGCGAGCGCGTAGATGGCAGGCAGGCTGTCTGTCTGGTTGGGCGTGAGGGTCTGGCTGCACAAGGCATGCAAGCTCCGCCCCCAGTCGGTCTCAGACTCCTCATTGGCAGCCGAGCAACGCAGCTGAGGAGCCTCCCTGGCCAGCAGGAAGGGAGAGGAGCTGCTTCCTTTGAAATCCGGGAAATTTAAGGGATATCAACAATCTGGGATAGCAGCAGGAAACGGCATTGGAATAAGGGAGTTTCCCGCAAAAATAAAATAAAATGGGAGGGTTGACAGCTATGTTCCTAACTGGTCCAAATGCCAGTGGTGGGTGAGACCAAAGGTAAAAGTGGGCAAAGGTTGTACAGTAACTAGCTTCTACACACACACACACACCTCTCTGTCTTCCATCTAGGCAATCAAGAAGCATTATTGGAATTCAAGGACACTTTCCAGCTGGGGGGGGGGACCCTCTGGAAGGGTATGAAATAGGGCTGGTGGGGTGTCTGGTTGAGGAGGGGATGCGGCCTGGGGAGCCAAGGGCCAGATAGAGGGTTGCATTTGACCCTACCACAGCCCAGCCCTGAGGTTCCCTATCCCTCTACTAGATTGACCCATGGCCTGACTCATAGATTCACAGAGTTAGAAGGGACCCTGAGGATCATCTAGTCCAGTGTTTTCCAACCTCCTCGGGGCAACGGCACACCTGCCCCACGAAAAAAATCTCGCGGCACACCACCACCACATGCACCCCGACCCGGGGGGCGGGGTGTCCGCGCGCCCTGGCGGGAGGGAGGGGAAGGACCCAGGTGGGCGAAAATGGAGCGGGAGATCGGCGGGCCAGGCGCCCGCCCCCCCTCCAGCGCCCAGCCCCCCGGCAGCACCTCCACCCGGCCCCGAGCGAGCCCGGTGGCACCAGCACCTCCCGCCCGTCCCCGCCCGCGACCGGGGCGGCAGAGGCAGCGGGCGAAGCGCCCGGCAGCCCCGCGAAGGCGGCGGTCGGCGCGGGAAGCCCGGACCGACCCGGAAGACCGGGGCGGCAGAGGCAGCGGGCGAAGCGCCCGGCAGCCCCGCGAAGGCGGCGGTCGGCGCGGGAAGCCCGGACCGACCCGGAAGCACAGCAGCCGGTGTCTTCCCGCGGCACAGGAGCCGGTGGCTTGCGGCACACTCCTGTGCCGCGGCACACCGGTTGGGAAACGCTGATCTAGTCCAACCCCCTGCAATGCAGGAATACACAGCTGTCTCTTACGGGGATCAAACCTTCAACCTTGGCGTTACTGCACCATGCTCTAACTCAATTTAAGGCAGCTTCCTATCTTCTGAGGCACTTGGTTTCTTTGGTGAGCTCCTGGGCTACGTTCAGCTTGGTGGATAACTTGCAAGGCGACAACAGCGTTGTGTGGGCAGGCCGTGCTCTCTCCTCCCTTTCACTTATGAGCACCCAAGCTTTTTATGCATTTGGTTAGGAACAAAATCCTAGCCAAGAGAATTGGAGAAAGGCTAACTTGTTTTGATTTGGAATAACAATTTCAAAACATACAAAAGGAAACAGCACACACAAACAAAGGAGACTGGGATAGTTTGCAGACGCTTAAAACAGTCACGAGGAGAGGCATGAAGCGAGAGAAAATGCTTTTCCATTTGACAAGGAAACTGGCTGTGGCTGCGCCCGACTGGGACACAATTTGGCTTTTGCTCAACAGGGAGCTAAGCTTGAAGAAAATCAATACAATGTTGTGCATTTTGTTTTGGGACCTTTGTTCTGTGTGTGCTCGTTGGCTGCTGTTTGGATGACTGGCAGGCAGGCCTGAGAGAGGAGGAAGCCAGAAGAAAGAGCTCTTACTTCACCCTCTCCTCGTATTATCTCCCCAAACCATGCCTCGTCTTTTCAGTAGGCATTTTGCAACTCCCCGGGCGTGTACAGATTACATTTCTCTTGCTGTTAAGGTCACCTTTGAATGAAGGATAACAGAGGCAACACTAGCTCAATGGCTAATCATCATGATAGCTATGCTCCATCTACATTTTTGGAGGCAGTAGAATCATAGAATTGGAAGGGACCCAAGGGTCATCTAGTCCAACCCCCTGCCATGCATCCATGACAGATGGCCATCCAACCTCTGCTTATAAACCTCCAAGGAAGGAGAGTCCACAACCTTCCGAGGGAGTCCGTTCCACTGTCAAACAGCTATTACTGTCGGAAAGTTCTTTGTGATGTTTAGTCGGAATCTCCTTTCTTGCAACTTGAAGCCACGGGTTCGAGTCCTGCCCTCCTCAGCAGGAGGAAACAAGCATGCTGCATCTTTGAATATGCATTTGACTACCAGTTGCTGGGAACTGTTAAGTGGGGAAAGTCCCGTGACCCTCAAGTCCTGTTTGTGGGCATCCCATAGGCACCCGTGCTTGGCCTGGCCACTGTGCGAACAAAGAACAGAGGAAGTTGCCTTACACCAAGACAGACCATTGGTCCATATAGCTTAGTAACTGTCTTCAGTGACTGGCAGCAAGTCTCCAGAACCTTTGAGTTTGAACTTTTTTTTGGTATTGGATCAGACTGTTATTATTGTTTGATGTTTTATTACGTTTATTATTAATGTTTGATGTTTTATTATGTTTTTATATGTGTCAGAAGCTGCCCAGAGTGGCTTGGGCAACCCAGCCAGATGGGCAGGGTATGAATGAATAAATAAATAAATGTGAGAGCTTCTGCATGAAAAGCAGATGCTTCCACTGAGCTACAACCCTGTCCCAGGATCCTGGACTAGACGGACCTTAGGTCTGATCCAGAAGGACTCTTCTTATGGTTCCGCGTGTGGATTTCTGGCAAACTGGATCTCAGAGCCTCTTTTTCAAAATGAGCTGTTGCTCTCCCTTTCACCACCTTCAGTCCCTTGTTAGCCCTATGCCATTCTGTTCATGCCTGTTAACACGAAATGCAAGCCTGCCGTGCCCACATCTATTTTTCATATATCGCTTTGGCACATTGAACTTGCTAGACGATACCTAGAAGATATGCCCTTCTGAAAGTGCCGTGATCTCTGCTGCCTACCCTGCAAGCTAATCTTGCTTACAGGGCTGCGGCCCTTAGTAGGTCGATCAACTGAAGCTTTTGATTTACCCGGTAATTGGTAGAAGCCAGTTTTACATGGCGGAGATGAGGATGAAAAACAGGTTGATTTAATAGGAGGGTATTTTGGTGTGTTGCATTAACATGTAATGAAAAGAAAGGAAATATCAAGTTCACCCAAACAATGCTTGCCAACCTTTGTGTATTATCTCGAAAAAATTGTAATATGTATATTCCTTTAAAAGAAAGAAAATTAATCAACAAACAGCAGAATCCCATATACATCCTCTCACAGATAAGTCCCATTCGGTTTAATGGGCTTACTTGGTATAGGGTAGCAGCCTAGACTGATCTTTCTTCGTTGGTTATGTTTTGTTTTGGGGCAAGGGGCTGGCTTAAAAATGTGATGTTGAGCAAAAGACTTATCATGATACCCCAAAAAATTAAATGCGAATTTGAATGGGAGAATTTTTCTTCTTCTGCAAAAATCCCCCCTGCTCCCCCCCCCAAAAAATATGCCATTTGAAACTTTGCTAATCTCATGTTGCCCCCTAAAAACACTTCCATGGTAATATTAGAAAATGTTAAGAGAGGCAAAGGCCACACGATGGGTGCAAATGAAGTGTTTCAGCCCAACCAAGAAAAGGGCATATGGATAAAAGCCTGGAAGTCTGTAGGTGGTCTAAAAAAAATAGGGAGAGAAAGGAACTTTTGTCAAGGACCTGAAGTGATGGGAACTGGCAGCGATTCAGCTCCCCATCACTATGCTACTCTTCTTCCAACACTTCTGCTCAAAGCGGCATCAAGTGGCTCCAGCTGAAGAAAGCAGACCAGCAATTTGAGAGGGACAATGAGCCTTACAGCTCCTTTTGATCTCTGTCCATAATGAACACAAGGGGCGGTTCATGGCCAGGGTCATCATCTCTAGAAAAATACATATATCACGCCAGGCAAGTTTCCAAGGATCGTTAAGAGCAGCTCTAGAAAAGGAAGTTTGATTGCGACATTTAAACTGAGCCGTTCCAGCACAAAACAAATATAAACAATGCATCAGAATATGAATTAAGAAATATCCTCGAAAAGGATACTGCAGGGTTGTAAAAGGTTCAGACAAGGGCTACCAAAATGAAAAAAGGGGATGGAACGAAATGAAGAAAGGGTTAGTTTAGAGCAGGGTTTCCCAAACTTGGGTCTCCCGCTGTTTTTGGACTACAACTCCCATCATCCCTAGCTGTCAGGAATGATCGGAACTGTAGTCCCGAAACAGCTGAAGACCCAAGTTTGAGAAACACTGGTTTAGAGAAAAGGTGACATGATAGAAGTTTATAAAATTATACATGGCATGGAGAAAATGGATAGATTCCCCCCCCCATTCCCCCAAATGCTAGAACTGAATGGACATCCAATGAAGCTGAATTTAGAAGATTCGTGCCACATAAAAGAAAACACTTAATTCATGCAGCTCATAGTAAAACTACGGAACTTGATCCCAGAGGTGGCAGTGATGGTCACCAACTTGGATTTTTTTAACAGAGGACTGAACAACTTCATGGAGGAAAAGCTACTAGTCCTCCTGATAGCGGTGTCCTGCCTCTACTGTTGGAGGAAGTTATGTTTCTGAATACCAGTTGCTGAGAATCACAGGTGGGCAGAGTGCTGTTGCATCCATGTCCAGCTTTCAGGCTTCCCACAGGTATCTGGTCAGCCCCTGTGAGAAAAGGATGCTGAGCTAGGTGAGATTATTTTTGCTGGCAGGAAAAATAAGGCCACCGCCGTCCAGAAATCATCAGCTGGCAGCTTCTCCCTGCCACTCAAATGCAAAACGTGCTACCCAGATTCGGCCTAGTCGGCTTCATGCGCATATAGTGGCAGCAGGGAGAGAAAATGTTCACATACTGCCACATGCCACATGCGCTTCACACACAACTAATCTGAGAAATAAATTTCATATGAAGTAAAAATAAAGATGACTCTCTTTTGCACAACTGACCAACGCGTGTGATGACTTACAGCAGAAGTCTCTACAACTCTCTGTCCCCAGGTATAATTTAGTGCTGAATACATTTTGCTAAACAAGGCTGAGAGTTGGTGACTGACCCAAGATCACTCAGTGAACTTATAGCCAAGTGTGGATTTGAACCCTGGCTTCCCAGGCTGTTCAGCTCTCACTATGCCACGCTAAACATTTAGGAAGGTGTGATATGATTAACATTGCAAATCTAGAAAAACCCCAAGTCACATCAAAATCAGTGGCAGCTACAACACAGTCGAGACCATATAACACCGGTCCTGAAACATCTTCATTGGCTGCCAGTAGGTTTCCGAGCACAATTCAAAGTGTTGGTGCTGACCTTTAAAGCCCTAAACGGCCTTGGCCCAGTATACCTGAAGGAGCATCTCCATCCCCATCGTTCAGCCTGGACATTGAGGTCTTTCTGGCGGTTCCCTCACTGCGAGAAGTAGAGTTACAGGGAACCAGGCAGAGGGCCTTCTCGGTAGTGACACCTGCCCTGTGGAACGCCCTCACAACAGATGTCAAAGAGAACAACAACTACCAGACTTTTAGAAGACATCTGAAGGCAGCCCTGTTTAGGGATGTATTTAATGTTTGATGTTTTATTGTGTTTTTAATATTCTGTTGGGAGCTGCCCAGAGTGGCTGGGGAGGCCCAGCCAGATGGGTGGGGTATCATCATCATCATCATCATCCTACCATCATATCCTACCATACACGCATGGTGCTGAGGGATCTGCAATGGCTACCAATTAGCTACCAAGTTAAAGTACCAAAAATAGGGTGAAGGGTGAGTGATGACCAGCCAGGCAATTGCCCCTCCTCCCTAGATGAACCACATCCCCCAAATTCCTTTCCCCCTTTTTAAAAGTGTCTAACATTGCAAAACCTAAAATATGCGACAAAATATACAGACGCTATTCCTCTAATTATTTGTGGGAAATTAGCTGGCCCCAAACTGCGGGAGGCAGTGGAAGACAGGAGTGCCTGGCGTGCTCTGGTCCATGGGGTCACGAAGAGTCGGACACGACTAAACAACAAAAGCTGGCCCCCACTTTCAGCATTTATTTTGGCCCTCTCTTTAAAAAAAATTCCTGCAGGCGTCCATGTAATGATTCTGGATTAATGAAGCCAGTGCTCAATGACATAATCTTACACAGCACCTGGCCATTGTTATTTAACATTTAGCACCAATGGTTTCCAGATGCTGTACAGAAGCAGAGCAACAGAGTGAAAGAAAGCAGCTGAACGATAAGAACAGACTGATACAAAAGGACAGGCATATAGGCAACAGAGAGGCAAAGAGCACAGAAGTCCTAACCCAGGGGTCCCCAAACTAAGGCCCGGGGGCCAGATGCGGCCCAATCGCCTTCTCAATCTGGCCCGCGGACAGTCCGGGAATCAGCGTGTTTTCACATGAGTAGAATGTGTCCTTTTATTTAAAATGCATCTCTGGGTTATTTGTGGGACATAGGAATTCGTTCATTTCTTCTTATTCAAAATACAGTATAGTCTGGCCTCACACAAGGTCTGAGGGACAGTAGACTCCTGCTGAAAAAGTTTGCTGACCCCTGGCCTAAACATTTAGGACCAATATATCTTCCCTTCCTCTCATACAACTGGAGAAGTCTCTTCTCTGCTCCCATGACCTTCAGAAGTTCAATTATTAGTAGTGGCACTCAGGCTTTGGGACTCCCCACCCCAGAATATCTACTTTGCCTCATCAATGGCATTTTGTCACCATGCAAAAACAATTAAGTTTCACAATCTCTTCATCTGGATCTTGTTTTCAGATATCACCATCAATTTTGTATTTTGATGCTGCCCCAGACGCCTTGCTCGAGCCACCTTTTTTTAAAAAAGTGCATTATATGCTGTTTTTATCATGTTAGTTGAAAGCCGCCTCAAGTTTTGCAATGGGAAGGCAGGAGTTATACAAGTAATAACATTAATATGCAAGTAATACAGATAATAAAAATAAGAGAGACAAGTGCTGGTTCTGATGGATACGAAGAAATAACAGAGCTAGTACAGCATAGAGCAGTCACCAGGGTGAACTGTCAGCACAAGTCAAAGTTTTGCTATTAAGCACCTGGCCTTCTGCAAGCCTCAGCCTCTCTCATGCTCTAAGGAATGTTGTGCAAGAGGCCTGAGAAACTCCTGTCCGTCTTGATGTTGTTGGACTCCAACTCCCATCAGCCCCAGCCAGAAGGGGCAATGGCCAGGGACCATGGGAGTAGCAGTCTGAATGTCCACGGACTGCCCACCCCACTGTACTGGGTTAACAATATATGCTGTACTTCTATGTAGATTCGTAGTGCCTTTATGAATCAGAGGGGCAGGCCTACATGCCCAGTGTCATTTCCCAGCCACCAAATCCGGTAACAGTACTGCAAATATTAGTATCGCCATCATTATTAATTAAATGCATATATCGCCCTTCATCCAAAGATCACAAGGCGGTTTTACAGCAGAAAAATACAAAATGAAAAGGCAAAATACTTAATGTCAAACAAAACCAAGCACATTTAAAAGGCTGAAGGGCCTGGTTATAGAGGCCCCTTAATATATGTAGTGAAGGTTCCAGGTGAGCCTCACTGGGGACAGCATTCAACAAATGGGGAGCCACCGCAGAAAAGGCCCCTCAGAGAGAGAGAGGGGTGCCTAGGCCTTAAACAGGCCTCTGCTGGTCTTGGATCCTAGGAAAGGACACTCTGCTGGTGCTCAGTGGAACTCTTGCCCACGTTTGCTGTTTCTCCCGAGTTTTAACCACCCACAGCGCGCCAGGTGGCTGCTGACTCACCCACCTTCCTGGACCCGAGGCCGCCGCTACCTCTCCCGCCGCCCCCGACCGTATGCAGGGTGATCTCGGAGAGCAGCTGGCGGGGGCAGCCCGCCTCCCCTTCTGCCTGTGGCAGAGGGCATGTCAGCAGCAGCAGCAACAACGGGTCGCCCTCTCTTCCGTGGCGCAGATCAGCCCCGGCGGCCGGGAACCAGAAGCGCCCGGGGCTTGGCGGCGGCTGCTGCTGCAGCAGTAGCAGGCGCGCTTCCCGCAGGAGCCTCCGGCTGCCCCTCCAGGGCGTCCTGCGCGGCGCCCGCTTCTCGACTCCCGGGCTGGGCTGCACCTGGCCGATCGGGAGTCCCGCGCCCGGCGGGAGGCTGCCGGTAACCGCTTCCCCGGAGGCGGCGCTCCTGCTGGAGACGTGCAGCAGCCCGCCGGGGCAGAGCGCGTGCAGAGCGCACGGCCGGCCTAGCCGGAGCATGGCCGCGAAGGGGCTGCGCCGGCTTCCCACGGCTGGCAGCCCAAGCGGCCGACGGATCCCGGCGAAGGGAGGCGGCTGATCAGGCCCGGAGAGAGAGCGCAAAACAGCCACCCACCGCCTTGCCAGGCACCCTCCTTCTTAAAGGGACAGCGCCCCGCCTGTCCTGGGCAGGGCAGGGCGAGGGAGCCTGCTTAGAGCCGTTCAGGCTTGTGCCTTCCTCCCAAACTTTCGCCTCTCCGCAGGGCAGGGAGCGGTTGCAAAATCGTCGGGGGTCTCCGTCGGGGGACGCGGGGAACCAATGAATCTCTCCCCACCACCACCTCTTGGTAGCAATTGCGATGCTCTGCCCTAGTTCGCTGCACGATTTCCCCATGCATTTCCAACCGCTTCTTTCGGTTCTTATAATACTGCATTTTATCGTGTTTACAATGCGCGGTGAATTGAAAGAAGCGATTAAAAATGTAATTAAAAACCAGTACTTAATGCAATAGGTGCACCATCTCCAGTCTTAAACCACAAATCCGCAGAGTAGCTGCTCTAGTCAAGCTATCTCTGGCAGGGAATTGCTTAACAACATAAAATCCTTCCAGTAGCACCTTGGTTTGTTCTTGGTATGAGCTTTCGTGTGCATGCACACTTCTTTAATTAATGCCCTGCCTTTTTCCTTGATGGGACTCATCAAATAAAATCTGTTTAAAACATACAAATAATTACAATAAAACAGCTGTACAATAGTATCAAAAGTATCCAAAATAGCATCCAAAGCTGGCAAGAAGCACTCATAGTCACCAAGGCTGCTTGTCTGGTGTTGTAGAGTAGAGTAGAGTAGAGTAGAGTAGAGTAGAGTAGAGTAGAGTAGAGTAGAGTAGAGTAGAGTAGAGTAGAGTAGAGTAGAGTAGAGTAGAGTAATTCACTTATCCTTCAAAATGAAGGTCATACATCAGGGTGACCAAGGCTGATTTAGCCCCAAAGCTAGGCTGGAACCCAGATTGGAATGGGCCTAATTCATATCCCCCCAAAGGCTTGCAGTTGTGCCCCCATGACCCTCTCAACTCCCTTGGTCAAACCAGCTGGTCTAAAACCAGCTCCAGCCTGGATTTTTTTCAAGTATGTTTTCAGGAGGTATCTAAAATAGATGATGTTGCCTCGTGGGTCACAGACGGAAGGAGAAAGAGCATTCCAAACTGCAGGAGCAACCAGAAAGTACAAGCAGCTGCCCTACAGTAATCTGAACATGGAGGTCTATAAATGGCACAGGTGCAAAGCTTATTCACTTATTCTGATTTGTCTTGTGTTGGATGCCACGAGTGGGTCAGTGGGAATGGGATCAGTTTACAACACAACTATTGCTCTTTTCATTTTGGTTGTTTGAAAAGATTCCCATTAACCAAATAAGCAAAATTGTTTGGTGCATCCTTAAAAAATGCAGATCTGGGAATTCCAAGTAAGAGAGGGCAGAGGGGGCCTTTGTAAACTTTGACTTGAAAGGGATTTCTGTTTCAGTATGAGTCGGTCCCAAGCCATCAGGGCTGATGTTTGGCATTCTCTCTCATCAAAAAGGGTCCTTTTGATCTCTAATTTTCCACCCTTCCTTAGGCACATTGTTTTGTTATGTCTATAGTGCTGTAGACTTCCAGGCCATAACCTAAACAAGAGCTTTCCTGCCTGGGAAGCCATGCAAATTTGGAGCGAAAGAGAATTGCAGGGATCGCCCCAAGATGATACAGTGATGAGGCAGCATTGTAGGAGGAGCATGGGCTGGATGTGTGTGGACCGGAGATGGAACATTCCATATAAAATTGCACGACAGAACAGATGGGTCTTGAGAAGAGCATCTTCAAGGGAGCTTTGCATTCCTTCGCTGACAGCCTGTTCTCAGAAATTTTATGAGCTGGTCCTTTGAATCAAGGCTTTATGCATTGTGTAGAAAGGGATGTATAGGGCTGGCGGGCTCAGCTCCAGGACCTGGAAGGCTGTGTTACATTTCTAAGGCGTGCTGGAGCCTTGCCCCCTCAACAGCACTCACCATCATTTAAATTCCTAGCACACCTGGGCATTTGCTGGGGCCCACATGCCAACCAAGTCCCATGGGGCTGATGCCTTGCTCTCCCGGGACACCCCACATCTTAGGCCCCATGACGGCACTGCTGCTGCTGCTGTATCCACAAGCCTCACCTGGCTAGGATTCGAACTGAACTCTAGTCCCATAATAGCAAAGCCACACCAAGTCCCAGAGATCCAATCATATCTCTCTGCCAACATGTCTAGTTTTGTCCCAGAGTTTCATATTTTATCCTGATCATTGGGTACCAGAGGTGAAGGACATGGGAATGTCACAATGGGAGTGTGACAATGAAATAGGACAGGGTAGGATGTCTTCAGTTTGCAATAAATGAGTTGACTTTATATTAGGATCCCTATTATTTGCATGGTAATAGTCATATGATATATTTGGTTCTTAAATGTACAGTGGTCCCTCGACTTACGAATTTAATCCGTTCCGAATGCACATTCGTGGGTCGAAAAGTTCGTAAGTCGAAAATCGATTTCTCATAGGAATGCATTGGAAACAGATTAATTCATTCCGGAGCCTAGGAAAAAGACCCAGACACCCAGTTTTTTGTGCAAAACTCATTATCAAGTGCATTTTAAAGGCATGCAAACTGCACAGCAGCATTACTTTTCAACAATAAACATTTACAATAGCACTTTATCATTTTTTTGGGACCTGATGCAGGTCACTTCAGGGCACTTTAAAGGCAGGCAGGCAGGCACACTCAACATGCCTCAGCCTCAGCCAACATTTCTAAACCTTACTCAACACAGTTTTTGGACCTGATGCAGGTCACTGCAGTGCTTTTCAAACCAAAAAAATCAATTCTGGGAAGAGGAGGCAGAGGGTGACAGCTGGGAAGAAGAGCAAGGTTCTTCCACCTGCCTTGCCTGCTTCACCACAAACCGGTCCACGGCCTGCTGCCTCTGTCTCTTGCGGAGCATTGCTCGCCATGGGGCAACGCCCACATTATCAAAGTACTCCGCAGCTTCCTGGGCTGCAGCCTGATCCTCACTGAGATTGTTCACAAAGGTCTGCAGCTCTCCCCACAGTTCGCAGGCCCTCTTATAAGACGACAAAGGCAACTGCCTCGGCTCTTCCTCAGGTGTGTCTGGCTGCACCCCTTGCTGCAGGCTCAACAGGTCCTCGGTGGAAAGTTCAAGGTTGTGTCCCTCGACCAATTCTTCCACGTCCTCTGTAGAAACCTCCAGACCCATGGTCTGCCCCAGGGAGACGATCTCCTGAACCAGTGGAGGAAACGCAGGCTGCCCACAAGTTCTTCCAGCAGCCGTTTAGGTTCCTCTGGCTTACACTGTCCCACGCAATTTTGATGATCTGCAGGCAGCTCACGATGTCAAAATGGTGCTTCCAGTAGTCAGCCAGAGTGATGCCAGACCCATCCGTCATGTCCAGGCAACGCCGGAACAGCTCCCTCATGTACAACTTCTTAAAGTTGGCAATCAGTTGCTGGTCCATTGGCTGGATGAGGGGGGTGGTGTTGGGTGGCAGGAAGATGACTCGGATGAACTTTAATTCCTCCGCCAAGTCTTCTTCCAGCCCAGGAGGATGTGCAGGCGCATTGTCCATCAAGAGGATGGCCTTCAGGGGCAGGTTCTTCTCCTGGAGGTACCTCCTCACTGTTGGACCAAACACCTGGTTCACCCAGTCCACAAACAGGACCCGTGTGACCCAGGCCTTGGCGTTGGACCGCCACATGACACTCAGCCTCTCCTTGTTGACTTTGTGCTTCTTGAAAGCACGAGGGTTCTCCGAATGGTAAACCAGCAGAGGCTTTACCTTCAGATCACCCCGGCGTATGCACAGAAGAGGAGGGTGAAATAAGTACAAAATGAAAGTACATAAATGAAATAAGTACAAAATAACTAAATTTGCAATTTTGTACAAAGTTTGCAGTGTCCCAATTGCCCAAATGGATCAACCTCCACTGTCTCCACAAGCAGGAATCACAGAATCATAGAACTGCAGTGTTGGAAGGGACCCTGGGGGTCATCTAGTCCAACCCCTTGCAATGCAGGAATGTTTTGCCCAATGTGGGGCTCGAACCCACGAATCCAAGATTAAGAATCTCATGTTCTACCGACTGAGCTATTCCAGGAGATTTGATTCATCTGAACTCCTACTCACTTATATCACCTATAATATTCATGTACAGTGGTACCTCTAGTTGTGGACACAATCCCTTCCGGGGTGCCGTTCGCACCCCGAAAAGTCCGCAACTAGAGCAGCACTTCTGCGCAAGCACGGAGCGCAACAGAGCGCTTCTGCACATGTGCGAAGCATGCAGAACGCTTCTGCCCACACGCATGCGGCGAAACCCGGAAGTATACACTTCCGGGTTTGCCGTGTTCGCAAGCCGAAAAGACGCAACATGAACCTAACGCAACACGAGGTATGACTGTACACTTTATTTTCTTGCATTTATATCCCACCTTTCCTCCAAGGAGCAAATATTGACAAACATGGCTCTCCCGATTTTCATGTTATAACTACCCCGTGAAGTAGGTTAGGAAAAGGGGCAGTAACTGGCTCAAGGTCAGCTGGTCTCCTAGGCATAGCTGTTAACCCTCCCTTTTTTTGCGGGAAACTCCCTTATTCCAAGGCCGTTTCCCGCTGCTATCCCGGATTGTTGCTATCCCTTAAATTTCCCGGATTTCAAAGGAAGCAGCTCCTCTCCCTCCCTGCCGGCCAGGGAGGCTCCTTAGCTGCGTTGCTTGGCTGCCAATAAGGAGTCTGAGACCGACTGGGGGCGGAGCTTGCATGCCTTGTGCAGCCAGACCCTCACGCCCAACCAGACAGACAGCCTGCCTGCCGTCTATACGCTTGCTCTTTCGCTCACCTGTTTGCGAGCAGCCTCTGGAGCGCAGGATGGCGAGGCTACTTGGTGCCATTGCACCGCCCTTGCGGCATCCCTTATTTTCAAATCTGAAAGTTTGGAAAAACCCCTTATTTTCAAATCTGAAAATTGACAGCTATGCTCCTAGGTCCTGGTCTGACACTCTAAGCACTTTGCTATAGCAGCTCTCCATTATGTGTTACATATTCTGATGTAACACGGTTCCCAGGCATTCTGTCACAGAGGAAAAAAATGCTGTGGTGACATCCCTTCTGTTTGCAGGGATAATTTCTGCTGATGGCAACATCTGTTGGGTTTGCCTAAGAAGTGCTATCTAAACCCACCACATTGGAGCCGGTGAGCCTGTTGCTC
Source organism: Darevskia nairensis (assembly GCA_034642065.1). NCBI lineage: Eukaryota > Metazoa > Chordata > Lepidosauria > Squamata > Lacertidae > Darevskia > Darevskia nairensis. The sequence continues at coordinate 81,805 of JAWWNI010000947.1, forward strand.
AGATGATGAGCAAGTATGCAGTACAGTTCCCTTTTGTGGTTGGCGCGAGGAGGGCAAGACTCTGCTAAGCCTGCTCTGAAACAAAAAATGGAAGCAGAAAAAAAACCCTGCATCACGCTACATGCTCATTTTATTGTATTTATAAATGACCCTTCCTTGAACAGAGCAAAAGGCTGCGAGCGACAAAGGATTAAGGAACAAAACAAATACAAAACGAAAGCATTCATTATGTAACCATAATTAAAAAACACAACCCACACATTGCTATTCAGGGAAACTATTACCATCTCAGACTGAAAGGGTTAGGGAAATAGAAACCGTTTTAGTTGGCATCTAAACCCCAACCACAAAGGAGACATGCAACTCTGGGGAGAGATCGTTCCAGAGTCAAGGCCCCAACACAGAGAAGGCCATTTTATGAGTCCCCTCACCACAGATTCTCGTGGGGACTATGAACAGAGTCCAATCTTAAGGATGGAGTCGGCTGATGTTGGATGAGGCTGTATTGCAAATATAGCTGAGCAGAATGAAGGATTGCTCCTTTGGGCAGAAGGATGGGAGCCACTGTGGTGTAGTGGTTAGATTGTTGGACTAAGACCTGGGAGAGCTGGGTTCAAATCCCCACTCAGACATGAAACTCACTGGGTGTCCTTGGACCAGTCACTGTCTCTCAGTTGAACCTACCTCACAGGGTTGTTGTGAGGACAAAATGGGAAGGGGGAGAACCATGTGTGCCACCTTAAACTACTTGGGGATATAAAAGTAATAAATAAATAAATAAATAAATAAATAAATAAATAAATAAATCTTCAGGCAATTGTGCTAATTCCTCCAATGTCACAATTTCTGCTGCTGCTTCTTTGCCTATTTTAAGCGCCCAAGTGTTTCATGGTATTACAAGGGAGCCATTTTAAAAGAAGGGATCCTTCCAAACCCTGTAGGTATTATTATACCCAAACTACATACGTTGGAAATGCAAAGAAGAAAAAGCCTAACAGTGATTGTAACACTGCCCATTTGAAAGGTTTTTTGCTGCAAAAAAGCCAGTATTTTGAGGTCTTTACAAACCTTCTTAAAGGTATCTGGTTTAAGTTTGGCCCGAAGTCTTCTGCATGCTTGGAAAAGTGAAACAGCAAGCTGTACTGGTTCTTGCGTAACATCTATAGAAGAGAAAGCCATACCGCTCCGAAGCACAGCATGCGGCTTTTAACTACTAAATGCCGCAGCTCGGCCCATTCATATTTAATCTCTGTTTAGCTTTTATGCTGCTCCTTTGCGTTCAGAGTCTCTCCACGGACGTGTAAAGTATTTACCAGGCTTAGTGCTACAGGTCCCAGAGGGAAACATGGAATTCAAATTACAGACCTGAAGGTGAATGTACTAGCTGCTGAATATTCATGAAGGCAAACATGATCCTCTGGTTCCCAGGGCGATTATCTTCAGTGAAAAAACTGAAAGGTTTGGAAACTGAGGGCATATTTTCAGGACCCTCTGTATAGCTGCAAGGTAGGTACTAGGCTCCTGGAATACAATGCCCACCCTTAAATAGATGGGTGATAAACCAGTAGGTGCTGCTGACCAGGCTCAGATATTTGCAGCTTAAGGGCTGATGCACTTCATCATTAGGTTATTTATTTGAGCGTTGTGGAGAAGTTTGATTAGAGCAGAATAACTCACTGAAACTGGCAACTGCACCAGACAGCAGATGCGGCCTCTTCTTCTCTGTTGCGTTTTCAGAAAAGGAACTGTACTAAAGTGTGAATTTCCCAGACATAGCCGGAAGACAGCAATTGGAAACAGTGTCCCGGTCGGAAATTGCAGCCGGTTTTCCTGGTGGCAACCAATGTTGGAAGTATAGATTTTGGCGAATTTCCTTAAAAAGAGCTCAAAAACGCATTCTTTTTTAAGATTTCGCAACATTTGTGTCCGGATTTTCACTTTTTGAAATATGGCAGCCCTAGTGAACAGGCACAAATCATTTCAATGGTAGGCTCCCCCCACCCTCAAAAAAACCAACTCCAAGGAAATGCACCATAGTGTTATTCTTCCTCAAGATGTATCACCTTCTCTTCCAGATTGAGCTTGGAGGAAATAGGTCTCTCTCATTTCGGCGCTAGCCAGCAATGCACAGTACTGAAATGCTGTAATGGTGATGTCACCAACCCGCCTTCCATATTTGCAGAGCTACAATGTGTTTTAACCATCCATCCTTCTTCCCTAACAGCTCTGGGAATTGTAGTTCTGTGAAGGAAATAGGAGTCCCCCGACAATTCTCAGCACCCCACAGTTCTTGGGATTCTTTTGGGGAAGCCATGACTGTTTAAAGTGGTATGATTCTGCTTTAAATATATAGTGCAGATGAGTCTTAACTCTTTTAGGCACATTTAATAGGTGAGTGCCACCTAGTGACAAGACGTTGCATGAGGTTCCACTAATGCAGGACAGAAGGATCTTAGAATTTTTATTTTATTTCTTCTGTCCATCCATCCATTATTTGTGGTCTTAGATTATTTGCTTTCTTGCTACCAGCCGCTGGAAGTAAATGCATTATTTTAATTCAAATCATCTGTTGCCAAATACAAAACATCTCCTGGAGAACAGGTTTACCACAGCTATCAGCCTATCAACCATTCCCACCACCCTTCTGAGTAATACCCCTCCCCACCCTCTCACTATATATAAGGGTCTGGTGACTTCTGTTTCAGTGTATCTGAAGAAGTGTGCATGCACACGAAAGCTCATACCAAGAACAAACTTAGTTGGTCTCTAAGGTGCTACTGGAAGGAATTTTTTTATTTTTTATTTTGTTTTGACTATGGCAGACCAACACGGCTACCTACCTGTAACTGGAACCATATTATGATTATTATATTTATTTATATCAGGCTTCCTTCCTCAACCTCAGCCCTCCAGATGTTTTTGGCCTACAACTCCCATGATCCCTAGCTTGCAGGACCAGTGGTCAGGGATGATGGGAATTGTAGTGTCAAAAACATCTGGAAGGCTGAGTTTGAGGAAGCCTGATTTATATCCTGCCTCCCCCCCCCCCCGACAGAGACTCAAGGTGATTTGAAGAGCTAAATCAGAAACAGCTATAAACAGAGAAAAAGCAATACTTAAAAAAATTAAACATTAACAGAATATATATCTCGGGGTCGTGGGTTTGAGTTCTACATTGGGTAAAAGATTCTTGCATTGCAGACGGATAAAGACCCACGTGGTCCCTTCAAACCCTACAATTCCTATATGTGTGTGTGTGATCTATAATTAAAACATAGAGATCATTACAATAAAAACACAACAGCAGCAGCCCTTTCCTTAAAAACAATATGTTCCCCCAAGCCTTTTGGAACAAGAAATATACACAACTAAAAAATGAAGTTTAACAGTACTTGCCCTCCCAATAACAGAGAGCTGACTCGGGTTAAGTCATAGAATCTTAGAATCATAGAGTTGGAAGAGACCACAAGGGCCATCCAGTCCAACCCCAAAACAGCTTCCGATTGTGCAAATAACGTCGTCTTCCTCTCCTCTCCCTTCACATCTCCTTCACTGCCTTCAAATCTGGAGAACCTCCCAACACATACCGGTATAAATAATGTACATAACATATAAATTATTATTATTATGGAATAAGACGTCCCTATTTTCGTCAGGGAAATGTTGGAAGGGTATGCTGATGTGGCACTCCATGGATCAGTTGCTCAGCTGGTCCATTAAGCTTGCCCCTTAATATTCCCCCCAAATACAGCTTGTGAGCCTGCCTAGGTGAATGCAACTGTTGTAAGAATATTCAAGGTTATATATATATATATATATATATATATATATATATATATATATATATATATATAAATAATTGTTCATACGTGTGCCAAGCAAAACAAGGCCTGTCTCCATTTTGACTCCCAAACTGACAAACTGTTTCTCTGCAAGGAAGGAGGGGGGATTGTCTCAGGAAAATAAAGATAATCCTGGCTTCCTGTTACCTGAGTGCCAGACAAAAGGGTGTGATTAACTTGGCTGGGAAACAGGGAAATGTAAATATCTCTTTTGTTTTACTTGATGGGTTTTTGGGTGGAGGGCAAGAGGAGGCATGGGGAGGGTCAAGGATGCTCAGATTACTGCTACCAGACGTCCCCTTTCATGATGTATGTATGATGTATAGGGGGTGGTCTTGAGCAGGAGGGGGGGGGATTTCAAAAGTCTATATAGGAGCTGGCACACCATTGTTCGGGGTTCCTCCTTCCTCCTCCATTTTTGGGAGTGAGAGCCTCTGTTGCAACAGATATAATAAAATTTTGCTTCTCAATTTTTCTCTGGTTGGCCTCTGTAATTTACTCCTTCCGATGGAGAACCTCAAAAGGCTCTTGTGTACCCCATAAGGGAATAAGAGCAGATTTCTGATTATTTCACAACCCACCAGCAATCTAGGGCAGCATGCCAGGGGCCTCATAGACCTCCTTTCTTTGCTGCCTGACTATAACTGTAAAAATGGAACAGGCAGGCCACACGCCATAGTTGGCAAGTTGTTTTCTGCTTCACGGGCCACAGGTTTTGCAGGCTTGCTCCAGGCCCCGGGATGATTGGCTTCTATTTGCCCCATATTAATTCAATCTGGAATGAAAGGGAGACATCTTGCCTTCCATTGCTGCTTTGCTATGCAGCTGGAGCCTGGTGCTCAGAAGCAAACTCTCCACTTGCTGGCACTGCAGTAAGACATCTGGGGACCGATTACTGCAAAACAAACACTCTCTTATGCTCAGGCCTCTTCCAGTCTCTGTAGTGAGATCTTTGTTGAAGCAGCAGTAAACAACCTCTCGCTACAGAGAGAGTTCAGATTAGCTGGTGTAGGCGGCTGAGCCTGATTAGGAATTCTATTTATCCAATGAATCTACATTTGTAGAAAGCTCAAATCATGCTTGCTTATTTTTCTCCTCCAAGTATTCACGTAGGAGATCCAGTGACTTTGGAGCATCCGACTTAAAGCCACGCCGGAAGAAAAGGGCAGGGCTCATTGGCGCTCCGACAACCTTTGATTTGCGATGGTGAGCATTTTGGTGGATCAGTGGCTTGCAGCTTAGCCCAATATGTCATGGGCACCGGGGGGGGGGGGTTGGTTCTTCCACTGGGTGCCCTCTGCTTTGGAATGATTAGATGCCAGGAATGATTAGCGCAGACTTCTGAGTGGCCAGAAGAGGCCAGCAAGAGCTGCTTCACACATTACAAAATGGCCACTCAAACAGGGGCATAGGAAGGGGGTTGCGGGGAGTGCGGTCCTCCCCAGGTGTCATCCTTGAGGGGGGTGACAAAATGGCACACCACGGGGAGTGGCACTTACCGCGGAGCCTGGCCTGCAGCGCGCCCGAGCCACAGGTTTCTCCTGGGAGTGACACGGTGGCTTGGGGCCCCGCACTGCCCAAAACAGCAGCGTGGGGCTTACATCTGCCAGGCGGACTACGTGGGCAGCTTGCTGCAGTGCTCCTGTGTGCGGATCGCCATGGTGCCCCCATGCACGGATCGCTGCGGTGCCCCAGTTCGCAGATTGCCACGGCATCCCTGTGCACGGATCGCCCTGTCCCTGCCGCTCCAGGTGGCGGAGCAGCTACACCTGAAAACCATGCGTTGCAATAATCCCATATGACAATTGCGCTCTTGGGCATGGGAGGCTGGTCCTTTAGGGCGAATGGGGTGCTTGCTTCCCAAACAACCTTAGTCTGCCCTTCACCACCCTCCAATTGCTTGCTTTCTTACTCCAGGGGGGTGGCACCACCTATCACATACTCTCCAACATGCTGCAGAGGGAAAACCTGGGCGCATGTCTTTTTTGGAGCTGGGCTCTTGCTGGAGCCAGGTGACTCGTGCAAGAGCACCCTCCCCCAAAGCAGATGTCTTTGGGGGCTGCTCTCTCGTGGGAGCCAAAGCAGGACACCCCAGGATCCAATCAGAAGCCGGGATGGCTTCTGTAATTGTGGGATGTCAACAGTTGACGGGGTACGTGACCAACTCCCTCACTTTAGTTCCAGAGTTGCTTTTGCCGAACTCATGGGGAAGAGGATGGAGAGAAAGGTAGGACTGGTTGACTCTGCTTGCCCTTGGCTCTGACTCTGCCTACTGTTGGCTTTATGCCTTACTAGTCCCAATGGCACCACTGGCCATGAGTTTTTTTTGGTGTGTGTTTTCACTTGCTGAAAGACTAAGGGCTTAGCCACACTTACCTTTAGCCCTGCTCTTTGCACACGCTTAAAACCTCTGTGTCCTAGCATTTTGTTTTTGCCCCGGAGCTTTCCCTGTGAAAACCCTGTTTAGTGCTCAGTTGGAACAAACATCCATTTGGGTTTTTCATGGACTGAGCTTTTGAGCTTTTAAGCATGGACCATGTCTGGAAACAGCAGAGGAAAGCTAAGTGCAGATAAGCCCCAACACAAATTCTTACTTCTCAGCTTCCATCTGCACTACACATTCAAAACAGAATCTTACCACTTGAAACAGTCATGGCTTCCTCCCCAAGAATCCTGGGAACTAGGAAGCTTACTATCCTTTTTATTAAAAGATAAGCATAATTTTATCTGGTCCTCTAATATTATCCTTAAACTCAGGCAAATAGGATTTACTGTAGATTCCCTCTCGTCATTTGAGGAATCACACATCTTTGCACTAATAAAGCAGAGGCTGCTGGATAATGAATTTCAAAAACTCTATCCCTTCCAGCCTCTAATATGCTCTCCTGCCTCTCTAGGGCTGCAACCTCATTATGGAATGATGCCTAATTACTTCTACAATTTGGTCACGCCATTACGGTACATCGCAGAGTATTTATGTTGGCTCGTCTAAATGCCTTTCCGTCTTCCGTGCTTTCCGGAAGACCCAGAGGCATCCTCTACCAGGACAGACTCTGCCCTTGTGGCCAGAATGTGCCAGACTCTATGGACCATATGATCCTGGATTGTCCCCTCTCTAATATCTTCCGAATTGGTCCTTCAATGTCCTCAATGTGGCTTAGTGCCCTTTCCAATAACCAATTTACGATCCAGTTCCTGCTGAGGGATGATTCCTCTGCCCTCACTAGAGCTATGGCTCAATATCTGACTAGGGTTTTTGAAATTAAGACCAGTATATCTAGCCTGATCAATAGTGACTAATGAGGATCTTTTTATCTTTTTCTATTTATTGCATGCTTTCAGAAATATTATATTATATAGAAATACTATATAAATTGATGGTTTGTATGTCTCTTTTATATATGCCAATAAAGGTGTTGAGTTGAGTTGAATCCTGGGAACTGTAGTTTATTAAGGGTGACAAGAGTTTCGAGACCCCTATTCTCTTCACAGAGCTCCAATTCTCAGAATGGCTTAACAGTTGGCCCGCCTTTCTAGGGAACTCTGAGAACGTAGCTCTGTGACTTTCTCAGGATACAATCACACACCAGGTTTAAGAAAACAAGAAAGCTAATCTTTATTATTGGAAATCCATGTTGGTAGGAAAGTTCCCCAGATCTATCATGCTATAATGGAGATGCAATGAGCTATGCTTGCCCTCATGGCTGCTCTCACTAGGGAAACATGAAGAAGGAAGAAGGAAAGGAAATATGGCATGAGGCCAGCAACCCTAGGAGTATCAGCCTAACGATGAAGGAAGATCAACAGAGGTCAGGGCAAGATGGGCAGTCTAGGAAGCTTGGAGGTTCCTCTCTCTTATTCCCTTTCTCATGAAGATACATCAGTCCACAGTGCAAGCTGCGCTGCAGCCCAGACGATTCCTGCAAAATGCACCAACCGTGCACTCATGTAGGGCTCATCCAGACTTCCTTTTGTGCTGTGTTTATGGGTTGCCATACGTCCGGAAATTCCCGGGCATAGCCAGAATATGGCAGTCAGCAACAGTGACCAGGCAGAAATCGCTGAGGTGTCTGGGAAAATCCATATGTATGGCAGCCTATATGTCTATATTTTTTGTGAATTTCCTTTTAAAAAGCTCAAAAACTTCTTTTTTTGAGATCTTGAAAAAAAACACAACCCAACAACTTTTGTGTCTGGATTTTCACTTTTTGAAATATGGCAACCCTACTTTAATGTGCCATGTCCGAGCACTTGGACCTGTCACTTTCCTGGCAGAAACCCACTCTTTGCAGCTAAATCGAAGCAAACAGCAACCCACAGAAAACCCAAATGGCTGTTTGTTCCGATTCAGTGTTAAAGAGTGGGATTTTGCTGGGAAAGCACAAATCCCCGTGACGGGGTGAGCTCCCGTTGCTCTGTCTCAGCTTCTGCCAACCTAGCAGTTCGAAAGCATGCCAGTGCCAGTAGATAAATATGTACCACTGTGGCGGGAAGGTAAACGGCGTTTCCATGCGCTCTGGTTTCCGTCACAGTGTCCCGTTGTGCCAGAAGCTGTTTAGTTATGCTGGCCACATGACCTGGAAAGCTGTCTGCTGACAAACGGCGGCTCCCTCGGCCTAAAAGTGAGATGAGCGCTGCAACCTCATAGTCACCTTTGACTGGACTTAACCATCCAAGGGTCCATTACCTTTTCTTCCTTACTTAGTGGCTTCGAAACGGTAGGATCTGTAAATCAGTAAAATGGCATGGGAAGGAAAGCTTCAAGCCCGCTTCCTGAGCAGCCGTACAGTCCTAATTCTTATACCCTCCCCCTCCCATTGCAGCTGCTGGAAACATGGGAAAATAACCTATTAATGGATTTCTACAGCAACTTTGGCCCTAACTCAGCCTGAAATACCAATCAGAATCTGATTACAAACAGGTTCCTAAGGGAAGGCTAAAACCCTCCCAAAGTCTGGAAACGACTGAGCCCGTTAATTAACAATCTACGTCTTTGCCTCCTACACAGTAGGAGAAACCTCCCCACCTTTCAATCAAAGAACTAACGCTTCAGAAAAATGAAGGAGACTAATTTAAGGAATAACTTGTATTTACTTCAAACTCTCCAGGCGACATATGATTCAAGAAGCAATTGTGCAAGTAAGAAACGTATGGTGCCATCTTGTATGTCAGAGTAGTATAATTTGGAATAATTCAATAGGAAATAATAAATGCCGGGGAGGGGGGAGAAGACAGCACTCAATATGTTTAATTCTTCTTCTTGGTATGGTGACCCAATGAACATAGAAACCTAGGAAGTTGCTTTAGTCATTGGTCCATCTAATTCAGTACTGTCAACACGGACTGGTAGCAACTGTCTAGGGTTTCAGGCAGGGAGTCTCTCCCAGCCCTATCAGGAGATGCCAGGGACTGAATTTGGGAACTTCAGATGCTCTACCACTGGACTACAAATGGGGCCTGTGGAGGAAGGAGGCAAGATAAGACTTCTGCACCAGTATTAATTATTTATTATTATTATTATTATTATTATTATTATTATTATTAAAATTTGTATACTGCCCTTCAACCACAAATCTCAAGGCAGTTCACAACAGAAAAATACAATAATAATAATTGCATGACAAGCTGCCCCTGCTGAAATTGCCTCTTCTACACAACTGTCTTGCCAAATGCAAGGTGGCTCTTTTAAAATGAGATTCAGAAGTACAGTCATACCTCAGGTTGCAAATGCTGCGGGTTATGTTTTTTCAGGTTGCGCTCGCGCCGAACACGGAAGTACCGGAACGGGTTACTTCTGGGTTTCGGCGCATGCGCAGAAGCACCGAATCACGACCCGCGCGTGCGCAGAAGCGGTGCTGCGGGTTGCGAACGCTGCGGGTTGCGTACGTGCCTCCCGCACGGATCACGTTCGCAAGCCGAGCGTCCACTGTAATACAAAACACAAGTGAGTGAGCTTAAAGATTTTATTCTAAACAGCAAGCAGTATATACATACCAAGCAAGCACTTCAATCTGCCACTTGGAAGCCCTCAAGAAGCAGCGAAGTGACTCCCCCAGGTAGCCTCAGTTTGCACAGCCCCGTGGCCGATCAAGTCCGTGCAGGAGCTTCTCAAAAAACTCTGCCCACAACCATCTGATTTATAGATAGCTAGCCCGTGTGGCTTGCCCAACTGGCTATGTGCAGATCATTCATTAGCCACCCCCTCCCAATGCCTCTCTTTCTCAAAACAATGTCCAACATCAAAGAACGTACCTAGCACTATCACTTCCTCCCAACTGATTAGGACACTAAAGGTTGTTCTTCATGCCATCAAATAACAAGAGACAAGAAGGTGGTGGGGGGGAGAGGAACAGAGGCAGGAGGGTAACTATGTCAGACCTCTAACTCCTCGAAATACAGTTTATCTTCCGGATAGATTGCCCATACAACAACTAACAAAGGTGCAGGAGCCCTGACCTCACCTGGCTGTTCCACCTCTTGAATAATAATAATAATAATAATAATAATAATAATAATTTTTTTTATTTGTACCCCGCCCATCTGGCCGGGTCTCCTCAGCCACTCTGGGCGGCCTCCAACAAACATTAAAATACATTGAAGAGTACCACTGGCACATTGTGGTGGAGGATAGGAGAGGATTAATGGGGCCAGAGTCTGGCCTAACTGAACTAATAAAAGGCACATCCATACTGTCATTTAATGTGGATATATACCCACCTCCTGGCAAATAGAAGGGGAAGAAATGGAGGCAGTGAGAGATTTTACTTTCTTGGGTTCCATGATCACTGCAGATGGTGACAGCAGTCACGAAATTAGAAGACGCCTGCTTCTTGGGAGAAAAGCGATGACAAACCTAGACAGCATCTTAAAAAGCAGAGACATCACCTTGCTGACAAAGGTCCGTATAGTTAAAGCTATGGTTTTCCCAGAAGTAATTATGGAAGTGAGAGCTGGACCATAAAGAAGGCTGATCGCCGAAGAATTGATGCTTTTGAATTCTGGTGCTGGAGGAGTCTCTTGAGAGTCCCATGGACTGCAAGAAGATCAAACCTATCCATTCTGAAGGAAATCAGCCCGGAGTGCTCACTGGAAGGACAGATCCTGAAGCTGAGGCTCCAAGACTTTGGCCACCTCATGAGAAGAGAAGACTCCCTGGAAAAGACCCTGATGTTGGGAAAGATGGAGGGCACAAGGAGAAGGGGACGACAGAGGACAAGATGGTTGGACAGTGTTCTCGAAGCTACCAACATGAGTCTGACCAAACTGCGGGAGGCAGTGGAAGACAGGAGTGCCTGGCGTGCTCTGGTCCATGGGGTCACGAAGAGTCAGACACGACTAAACAACAACAACAACCCACATTAATTATCCATTGCCTGTATGACATTGACCTCTAAATCGCTGCCTTCCCACACTTCTCCCTCCCTCGGTCTAGATTTTCTCCAACCAGGGATATGCCAAAAAACGGGAGAGTATGAGCAGGGGTGTCGTGTCAAGTTTCATCTCATGAGATCTCTGCAGGGTGCTTCTTCTTGGCATTTCACCACCTGAGCAGCTGCCACAGCCTGCCCCATGGACTGGCCAGGCCTGGGTAGGAGAGAATCTGGATTGTGGGAGGGGGAAGTATGTGAAAGCTGTGATTTGGAGGACAATGAAATATGGATCACTGATAATTAACTGTAGGAGAGATGTTTTTTAGCTAATGTGGGGGGTGGGGGAACAGAGAGAACACTATTCTTCAAATTTAATCCTCTTGCATTCTGCTGAGCCGGAGGAGATGATGGGAAAGGGTAGATAGCCTGGTGAAAATATACACAAGAAAGGGAGAAATAGAAAACCTGTCCCAGCAGTGCTACACAGCATATGTTCAGCTGGCTTTTTGACTGAGGAAAGCTGATGAAAAATTGATAGGGTACTTCTGGGTCCCTTCGAAGGTTGCCTGATGGAAATGCAAATGACCATGATGCCTATAAATCTGCAGGTGCTGTTGGCTGCAGAGCCTGTTTAGAACAGCAAGCTGTGAGCTACCTTGGCTGCATCCAACATCCCTTCCTGATGATGTGATCTCTCCCTCCCCCTGTTGCACTGAGAGCTGATCACACAGCATGGGTTTCAAAGAGACCCAACGGCCTGTTTCAAGGGCTCCTGCCAAACGAAACAAGGCAGGTGACTATCAAATGGATGGCCTTTTTGGTAGTGACACTTTGGCTGTGGGACAGCATCCCCAGAGAGGCTCACGTGGCCCCTTCTTCTCCCTACATTAAAAATAAATAAATCAAGAAATACAAACATTGAAATATGATCAATGCAAAATAAAACATAAAAGCAATATCTAAACAGCAGTAATAGCAAATGAAAGGTACTTTTTGAGGGTTAGGGTTCAGTATGCCTGCAAAAGAGTGATAGTATTGAGGCATCCTGTGTTTGTATCTTTAGGATTTCCCCCCATTTTTTTGGGGGGGGGGTGTAAATTAGAAAAAAAAAACCTATTGTGGAATATTTTCACAAGTTTAGTCAAGGTGAGTGAGGTGTTTTGGTATCTGAAGAAGTGTGCATGCACACGAAAGCTCATACCAAGAACAAATTTAGTTGGTCTCTAAGGTGCTACTGGAAGGAATTTTTTTATTTTTTATTGAGATGTTTTTGAAAGTGATGTTTTTCAATAATGCTGTTCTGACCATCTGTTGCTGCAGCAGAGATCTTTGATCCATAATTCAAAAGCAGCGATTTATTCATTATTTAATCCATCTCTATCCACGCTTTTCTTCAACAGAGCACAGGGCAGCAGACCCGCAGGGTTCCCAGTTAGTGATGTCAGAGACATCTGATGAAAACAAGCAACGGGAGCTGAAATTCCCAAGGTCTGCTTATTCGTCTCATGTCTGGAATGGAAATCAATCCTATGGATCTGTCAGGTCTCTGCCGCCGCCGCAAATGATGAACTAATTATTACACCCCCCACCCCCCTGCATTTCATTTCATTTCTTTGCTTTGAAATGAATGGGGTAGAATAACGTAATGACATTGCAGCGTACGTAACAGCAGACAGCAAGATGAGTAACACAGTTTTTGGCAGAAGACAAACTGCAGCAGAACGGAAATAGTGGTACATGTGATGAATACAGGAAGAAATGGAAAACAGTGCTTTTTTACATCCCTGAGGCTGCAGTTCTACAACCGGAATCTAGAGAGTAAGCCCCACTAGTTCCCCATCCCTGCTGTAATGTTTAGGGCAGATCCATTCCGTGTCCCAAACCGGGTTTTTTGAATGCTCTGGGCATAGCTGTCAACTTTCGGATTTGAAAATAAGGGATGCCGCGAGGGCTGTGCAATGGCAGCAAGTAGCCTCACCACCCTGCGAGCGAACGGGAGAGCGAAAGAGCGAGCGTGTAGATGGCAGGCAGGCTGTCTGTCTGGTTGGGCATGAGGGTCTGGCTGCACAAGGCATGCAAGCTCCGCCCCCAGTCGGTCTCAGACTCCTTATTGGCAGCCGAGCAACGCAGCTGAGGAGCCTCCCTGGCTGGCAGGGAGGGAGAGGAGCTGCTTCCTTTGAAGTCCAGGAAATTTAAGGGATATCAACAATCTGGAATAGCAGCGGGAAACTAAGGGAGTTTCCTGCAAAAAAAGGGAGGGTTGACAGCTATGGCTCTGGGCTAACCAGAAACTAATCCACTCTAGGATTTTGCATCAAGGGGAATTCTGCAAGAAAAGAACTCTAAAATAAAAAAATCTACTACGCAAAGTCTGGGTCCAGATTCTTATTTCTAAGAGTCCCTGGCTTCTAAATGCAACAGTCTCCAGCTCCCATCGGCTCCAGTAAATGGTCCAAAATATCTGCAGAGCACCAGGTTTAGGAAGGCTGTTTTAGGGGATTTTGGTTTATGCCCAAATGCACCAAAGTGATGAAAGCTTTAACACTTCATTAATGTGCCCCCTCCAAGTTCCATCTTTCAGCTTTTGTCAGTAATAACCCAGTGCCAGTGGCCAGTAATTAGCTAGCACCAGCACATCCCTTGATAGAAAATAAATGTATTATTAAGTGCAAGCTTCGGTTCTTCCTAAATGTGAGTGAAGCCAGGGTCGACAGATTTAATTCACACCTCTATCTGTAGTTCTTACTGGAGTGAAGGTTAATTGAAATGGGCCTCTTCAAATTATTTAATGCCGACGTGAAGTCTCATCGTCTCTCCCGCTTTCTAAAGGTGAGGCAAGTGTGCTGTTCACTTTGCAGCCAGTGGGTGGCAGTGCAGACTCTTAGATAGTCCCTAGCCAGGATAGCCGGCTGGAGAATTACCTGGGAGCATCTTTGCCCAGTTCTTAACTCTGGGATTGGAGAAGGCAATCTATACTGCGCTGTGTTAATGCACTATGGGATGTCCTTGCTGCCATTCTTACCGGTATTGCACACCGGTGCCGGTGTAACCCTGGCAGTGGCGTCGGCTTCCAGTGAGATCTTGCCAGAAACCATTGCCTCTGCTGGTGCTGCTTCTCCACTGGCGGTGGGGGGGTGGGGTTTGGAGGCGAGGCAAGTGCCCGCTCTTGGGCTTCCACTGCTCGAGGCAAGCGCCTCACCTTGCCTCATCAGTGGGCCGGGCCTGGGTAGGGGGTTTCCGTGGGTTGCAGCTGACAATCATACCCTCCAACATTTCTCCAATGAAAATAAGGACCCCTGACAGTTAAGTCCAGTCGCAGACGACTCTGGGGTTGTGGTGCTCATCTCGCTTTACAGGCCTAAGGTGCTGGCGTTTGTCCGCAGAGTATTTCCAGGTCATGTGGCCAGCATGACTAAGACGCTTCTGGTGAACCAGAGCAGTGCACGGAAACGCTGTTTACCTTCCCGCCGGAGTGGTACCTATTTATCTACTTGCACTTTGACGTGCTTTCGAACTGCTAGGTTGGCAGGAACAGGGACCGAACAACGGGAGCTCACCCCATCTCAGGGATTCGAACCGCCGACCTTCTGATCGGCAAGCCCAAGAGGCTCAGTGGTTTAACCCACAGCGCCACCCGCGTCCCTTCCAATGAAAATAGGGGTGTCCTATTCCACCACCACCATCATTTTACTATTTACACCCCACCCATCTGACTGGGTTTCCCTAGCCACTCTGGGCAGCTTCCAACATATTTAATAGCATAATAGAACATGAAACATTAAAAAACTTCCCTATCCAGGGCTGCCTCCAGAAGTCTTCTAAAGTTTGTATAGTTACTTATCTCCTTCGCTCGGGGGGGGGTCATCTAACTCCATACCCTCCAACATTTCTCTAATTAAAATAGGGACGTCCTAAGGGGACGACCTTTTCACAATACAATAAAAACCATATACAAATAATTTCCTATCTGAAATCACTTAAACAATTGCATACATAAAACAAATTGAAAACCATTACATATATAAAAATAGTTAAAGCGATGGCATATCCTAAAACAGTTTCAAATCTTGTACAGATACTGAGAGGGTTTAAATGCTGATGCCCACCTCTTAATAGGAGTTGAAAGGTATATATTCAACCACATCTGCAGCAGTTATGTGGGCTTGCTGGTTTGCTTCGGAACCCAATTCAAGGTAATAGCGGTTTAACCTTTAAAGCCTTGGATGGCCTGGGACTCTCATGCCTTAAGAGCTATGTATGCTTCCCTGAATGATTCAGCAGGTTGTACTGTCTGTTCCATTTTGGTGGCAGGGTTAGACGTCAACAATCAAGAGCTGAGCATTCTGAGTGGTTGTCCCTAAATACAGCTTCCTCTCTGAAGAGGTTATGAGAGATACAAATTCATTATCTTGCTGGAAGAGAGGCTGCAAGCCCAGCCTCTTCTGTTCTGGATTTTGATGGAGAAATCCATTTTAGTGTGTGGCTGCTTTCATCTGTAGTGGCATGTTGTTGATGCTGCCTTTTTTGTTCTCCTAAATGTATTTTTCTTTTGTTTGACGCAAGTTGCATTGAACTGTTGGAACAGCAGCCTAGGAGAAGTTAACTAAATAAATGTACAAAACAGGAACATACAAACAACAGGATACAAATCTGATGTTTAATGGAGATGGATTCTATTGAGAGATGTAGAACTGCTCGGGTTGGTCTTGTTGGTTGACAGCCGTCTGTCTCAGGAGACAATGAAAGAATGCACCTTTGGGGGTGAAATTAATAATAATTATAACAATAATTTATTATTTATACCCCGCCCATCTGGCTGGGTTTCCCCAGCCGCTCTGGAGAGTTACAGACCAATATGGGAGAAACCTATTTCGTTGCAGCTGGGGCAGATGAAGGTGTTTGGTTGTGCTGATCCAGGTGTACCATTGTGTTTCATCTTTCTGCGCTCCTCCCAGTTGCCCTTCCTCCTCCAGGGTACTGCCCGTTCTCATTATTGTGGTGGTGTCTGAGTTTCTGTCCATTAGGCAAGAATGAGATTCAAAATGGAGTAAGGGGAAGCCAGCACTGACCTGGGTGGCAGAGGGCTAATCCACACTTACCTTTACAGTGGTACCCCGGGTTAAGTACGCTTCAGGTTAAGAACTCCGCTAAGAACAGAAATCGTGCTCTGGCGGCGCAGCGGCAGCAGGAGGTCCCATTAGCTAAAGTGGTGCTTCAGGTTAAGTACGCTTCAGGTTAAGAACGGACCGCCAGAATGAATTAAGTACTTAACCCGAGGTACCACTGTATTCTGCCCTTTCCAGGCACGGCCTGCGAGTGAAAGCTCTGTGTCCGAGCACCTTTGTTTGTTTTTGTTTTTGCTCCTGAGCTTTCCCAGTGAAAACCTGCTCTTTAAAGCTCAATCGGAACAAACGTCAATCTGCTGGAAATCCGAATTAATGGAAGTCACCTTCTGACACCACCTCCAGCTGTGAAGGAGCTGCTATTTCATCACTGTATTTTCAGAAGTCATTTTGGGCACCAGAAAAACAACAACAACAACAACAACAACACATGGTGCACAGATGAGTTTAAACAAATAACTGTGCAATTAAATGGAAAGGGCTGATCACACAGGTCTTTCGCATAGGTAATTCTACAGAGAACCCCCTCCCTGACTTGTCCATGTGCTGCATCATTCAAACACCTGGACATCTGCAGGTGCATGATGGACAAATGGATCCCTCGTGGATGAGGACAGCATCTGAAAGGCTTTGCAAGCAAGCCACAGACTGGGCATAGGAAAAACAGCAGGCATTTGAAAGCTGAAAAGGAGAAGAAGCAAATATGCGAAGTGGTTTCCATGGTACATGATGTGCTGTGGATGGGCTAATTGCTCACTTTCACCCAGGAACTGCTCTCTGGGCAATTTATAATTTTCTGGCTAGTTTTAAAATGGCAATAGCTCTCACGTTAAGAGAGCTATCCACATGTGGCATGCCTCCTGCTTTTAATAGAGATGTTCTGCATAGTCTACCCTTTGTGGAGTGCCAGCCTTGCTAGGGACTATAATTGGTAAGGACCTGAGGCTTTTGGGATCCAATTTAGGTACACCAACCTCCCCTGTTTTGCGTTAGACACAGGCAGCTCATAGGGACACCTGTTCTCACATTCTGCATGTTCCTGATTGCAGGTTGTACATAAAATGGAGCTAGGGGAGATTTGTCAATTCTGGTTTCTCATTTTTTCCAGTCTTCCGTTCTCCACATTTCCACATCAGTGTGGAATCCTCATGGAAATTTCAGTGCTGATTTCTCTCAATGTACAGATCTGAATGCGGTTTTGCCTAATATACATATTTGTGCAATTTCCCCTAATATAATTTCAATTTTTTGCATGCTATTTTCAACAATATATGCATTTTTATGCACTCTTAACTCTAGCATATGCATTCTTGTGCATGTTCCTTGGTTGGAGAACTGCCTTGCAAAATTCAGATAAGCGTAAATCATGGCTGTGTTTTGGTTCACATACTAGTTTGGAAAATGTGAAGTGGCTGCATTCGCCTTTAAATGTGAACCAAGTCAAATTTCTCCCGCATCCATGTAGAGTGTGTTAGGGTTCACATGCATGCATTTATATTATGTGTATGCCACTTTACAGTCAAGACATATCTTCCTCCTGTTCAGAGTTTTACCTAAGATAGCAATGTTGGAGATTCATTCCCCGTGTCTGCAGTCATGGGATTGTTGTCTATCACATGTTTTCATTCCACAGAATGGGAAGTGACGGAGACAGGATGTTTGTATTACTGTGTTCCGTGAAGTGGGACTATTGTCCTTTGTTCTCTCTTTTTGCTGCCATGTTGCAGTGCTCCGTGTGTGTTTATATGTAAATAAAGGAGATTAGCCAAAATGCTGAGTTGCTGAGGTCTGTTTACGCATGCTGCGAAGACTCTGCGGATCCCTAAGTGTGCTGATGCTTCTTGGTATCAGTCGCTGTGATGTTCGGGCAGAAGAAAGCTTTTGAAGCTCCTGACCGACTAGGAGGGAGAGAACATGCCATCTGGGCATGTGTCTCTGCCAGGGTCCTACATGAGAGTAGAACGCTCCTGCTAACATACACAAGTTAACAGAGTTTATCCCTGGTGAGAAGGGATAGCTGGAACATATGCCTCATGGTTGCCTCCGAAAGGTGAGCTTTTAACCCCCACTTTTTAGATTAGCTGTCGGTACCTCAGCAAACTAAGATAATGTATTGGCATTTAACTTATATGAAAAGCAGGAGAACAAAGTTTCTTAACAACCATTTTACTTCCTTTTAGACATAAAAGCAAGTAGAGTTAAGAACAATCCTAACAAGGGATTCTGATAACCTCCTCCAAGGAGTCTAATTCCTGGGAGTTTACCTTAGTGAGGACCTCACTTGGAAAATCAACATAACTCAGGTAGTCAGAAAGGCCCAACAGAGACTCCATTTCCTCAGGGTCTTGCGAAAGAATAATGTTAAACAACAACTGATGAACTCCTTTTACCGGTCCACAATAGAAAGTGTCCTTTCATATTGTATTACAGTGTGGTATGCTGGCCTGACAGCCACGGACAGAAAGTCTCTACAGAGGGTGGTGAATACAGCACATATCATGGGCTGTACTTTGAGTCCGCTAGATGACATCGCAAGGGATCATTGCCTTAGGACAGTGAGAAAAATTCTCAGGGATGACTCACACCCCGGCCATCACCTCTTTAATCTTCTACCTTTGGGCAGGAGATATAGAAGTATAACCAGCTATACCAACAGGCTAAAAAATAGCTTCTATCCGTGGGCTGTTAGGCTGTTGAACGGAAAATAACATAGCGCAGTTGACTTGCGAGGTGCTGTGTTGTTCGATAAGAGATTGAGTGTTTGGTGGGGGGGAGGCTCGTTTAATTTTATTGTACACAGGTTGTACAATGACAATAAATGTATTATTATTATTATTATTAATGTTTGGACCGCTTGGGGAATCCATGGGGCTTTGGATCCAGTGGATTCTAAGCTCCTAGTGCCCCACCCTGAAATAATAATTTTTTGGCTTTCATCCAGCTGTCCACAGTGGTACCTTACTGCCTGCTTGTGTGCAGCTGGAGCCCCTGCCACAGCAGAACTACCGCCTGAATCAGAGGTGCACCTCTCTGGTGACAGAGGTTGGTGGAGAGTCAGTTGTGCACTATCCTGCCACTGCCCCATGGCCATTTGGAGAGGATTGCCCTGTAAGATGTCATAAAGGTAAAGGTAAAGGTACCCCTGACCATTAGGTCCAGTTGCGGATGACTCGGGTTGTGGCGCTCATCTCGCTCTATAGGCCGAGGGAGCCAGCGTTTGTCCGCAGACAATTTTTCTGGGTCATGTGGCCAGCATGACTAAGACGCTTCTGGCGAACCACAGCAGCGCATGGAAACGCCGTTTACCTTCCCGCCAGCGCGGTACCTATTTATCTACTTGCACTTGGACGTGCTTTTGAACTGCTAGGTGGGCAGGAGCAGGGACCGAACAACAGGAGCTCACCCCATCGCGGGGATTCGAATCTCCGACCTTCTGATTGGCAAGCCCTAGGCTCTGTGGTTTAACCCACAGCACCACCCGCGTCCCGTAAGATGTCATAGCAGGAGAATAAAAACACAGCAAAGCAGAAAGTAATTTTAAAGTGTGCAGTCTCCATTGCAGAATCTTACTGCAACTGCTGACTGAAGTTATCCTCACTTTGGGTGCATAGTCTTAACATTCGTTCTCGTGACAAAACACATATAGGGAACCTCGAGTCTGGTGTTTTATTGAGGGCATATTCTGCAACGTAATTTTTGAGACAATAATAGTGCCTTAAGTGGAGCATTTGCTCTGCTTCATTTAGTTATTTTGCAATGCTTTCCCAATGCTATCACGTTATTGCAGCCCGGGGACGGGGGAGGGGAGGGGACTGCAGCGCAACAAAAGCAAGACAGAGATAAACCAGAGGAATCTGTGGTAGAAAAAGTTGTGAGTTTTAATAAATAAATAAAAACCACAGGACTTGAGCAGAAAGTTATGGGATATTTACAGACGGGAAAGGAAATAGTGCAATCGTCCCCAAACATTTGCAGGACCAAACAGTATTGGAAGTGGCATCCCCAATAAGGGTTTTGAGCACAAATAATCATGAATGCACAAGCAAAACAACATCTGGAAGGCCCTGTGGTAAAACTAAAAAGATGCCTTTACAGCATTTGTAATAACATACTGTTCTAAATTTATTTTTACAAACAAATCCTTGCCTAAGGTTGTGTTTGCATTTTATTCTTTGCTCTACACTAGTGTTGCTAAATCAGACATACGATTAACATTTTTCATTCTCATTCCTAAGCTATCTTTTTCTTCTTCTAGGAAGGTCGTTGTTGCTAATGTTTTTTACTGGTTCCATGTTACCTAAAGCAAGGTATTGTTCTTCCATCTGGATCCTTTTGAATCCCACCGAAATACACCGTGGGGCTGACAGATCAACATTCAAAAGGTGAAAACATTGCTAAATCTAGTTACTAGGAGAACAAAGCCTGTCAAAGTGAGAAGGAATCAGATCAATATTTTTAGGGTCAATATCTGTGAGTTCAGTCCCACCTGTCTTTATTCCAGGACACTGAGACAAATAAATCCCAAGGATTGTTTGGGCAGCCAATAGAGTAAACGTGTGGGATAAATTGCTGCTGGAAATTACTTGTTGCAAAGTACTTGTTGGAAAGCTGCAAAGGTAGTTTAAATTCAGAACCTTGCTTTCTTGTTCAGTTTCGGGTCTCCACGGTTGCAGAACCACCTATCCTTTGAGGAGTCATCCCATCATGTTTCTGTGTGAGCCAGTGCTCTGGGATTTCTCCCCTTCCAATCAGGAAGGCAGTGGCAGAAACAAAGGGTGGGTTCCTTTAGGATGGATATTTCGTACACTTTCCAGAGTTAAAGTGAAGTGTAGATGGGTTCCCACAAGGCAAGACACAGTGATAACATGCAAGAACCTTTATTGAACTACAGGGGCAAAGCAACTGCTTAAATACATTTCTGAAAGCCTGGGCCACTCCCACTCCCAACGTGATTGGCTGTCTAAACTTCCAAACTGCGAATCACGACGCAGAGTTCAAGGGCCAATGGCAGAGGCCCAAATCCTGAAATGTTCTGTGATTGGACAACATGTATCAAATCAGAACACAGGAGCTCAGAATCCTTAGTCCAGACGCAAGCTGAGGCAAACACAGACCACTGAATACATAACATAAAGCATGGCTTATAGATCACGCACCAATAGAAGGGAGAGCAGGGGCATCAGGAGAGCAGACTGAGAAAGGTGCACAGGTGTGTTTACATTACCTCTCTAGAGTGAAGTGGGGACTGTGAACACAACTATGTGTTGGGTTTCTATTCCTCTCACTGTGCAGATCACATGTCTGTGTTTATGCATTCCAGCACTGACTGGAATCATGGGAGTGGATGCTTGCTGTACACTGTTTCCTTTATTTTTACTTTCTGTTCTGACTGCTCTCTGATGAGAGGAGATATGTTTTCCTTTGTTCTGTCTTTCGTTTAATAAAGTAGTTTTAGTGCACACAACCTCAGCCTAGCTCCGTCTGCGTTATCTCTGCTGATATCGGAAGATGTGCCCAGTGTCTACAAGACTGTTATGATTTTTGTCCAAGCCGAGCAGCAAACAGCTGCAGTGAGGCCGGTCTGACTTTTGTCTGTCTCACTAAGCCGTGAGAAAGCTGCCTTATCTTTTCCTACATGGAATGTTTATGTTTCACTGTACTATTGTAATCCTAGCCTTTGTGCTTTCTCTTCTGGCTAGACCTGACGCCGGACAGACGGCTTTATGGCAGCTCTGTCTTACTGAGATGGCAGCAGAGATTCTCTCTGCACTTTTCCTACAATAAATAGTTTAGCCTTAATTATGGCTTGTGTGTGTTGTTCTTCATTCTGGGAACAATCACATATGACTGTGCCACCGGACTCTGTAGCTGGGGATGTGTGCACACGGCTTTGCTCTGGCTTTGGGGCAGTCTCACAAACTGCCCCAGGTGGGGTATTTACTGACAAAGACATGGGTCATTATAAATCACGTCGGGAAGGCTGTCACAACTCCATTGAGCTGCACACTGATCGCCGATGGGGGAGAAGGGCCAGAAGCGTTCCTGTCCTATGCCTGGGGGTCGTCCAAGCCCCTGGCCGACCCGACGACACTATGCCCTTCCCCACTAGGGTTGGACGAACAAGGTGGGAGTGGCTCCATCAGCAGAAGCCCTGCACAAGCAACTCCACAAGCTCAGCAGGGCTCAGCAGCGGACTTGGATCTTTCAGATTTCAGGCGATGCCCTGAGCAAGGCCAAAATGCAGTGCCTCCCGCCTCCTGCCTTCCGTTCTGCTCAGTCCACCATGTCATCGTTGCGATGGCCTGCAGTGCCCCCTAGTTTTGGCCCCCAGTGCTGCAGAACTGGTTGCTCGGCTCCAAATCCACCTGTGCAGGCTTACGCTCTCTCTTCTCCCCCTATGCCCCTCCATGCTCCCCAATATTGGCTCAGGGTCGGGTGAGCCCCCAGAACAACAGCTGGGGAGAGGAAAGGGGAGATGGTTCTGTCTGGTAAGCTGCAATGCTTGTGCAGATGGAACGATGGGATGAGCACGACAAAGTCCACCTGCTGCATTATAGTAATTATTTTGAGATTTGCGCGCGCGCACACACACATAAGTTAACACAAGGAAATTTTATGCAACACAGGGTCCTCTTTCAATGTCCTAATTGGAGATGAATTTCTTCATTTGGAGCAATGTGAAAGCAACCACCCCAGAAACTAGATACACTGCCAGGTTTCACGCTGCTTTTGTGCTTGATATAAGCTTCTTATTAATAGCCTCACTCTGTCTACCACATGAAAATTAATCAAGGCCGCACTGTGTATTGTGTTGCATTGTGACCCAAGCTTCAGCAGGTATCTTTATTAAAAACACATTTTTTATATTTTTTTTAATAAAAAACATGTTTTTGGTTCCTACCACATCACCTAGCTAAGCTTAATTAAAAAATAAAAACAAGCAAGCTTGAGTGCTGGTCCTGCATTGTATGCTATTTTCTCAAGTTAAAGCATGTACTAGGCATTGCCTGAAAGGATAAATTATGTAAATACTGGAAGAATTTGAATACTGTGAATACTGAAGGTTGCATTTAAGTGCTTATGTTGTGAGGATTCCCCATTGAAGAAAAAGCACGGGACACTCTTTTCGTAGGATCAGCTCAGAACCTCTCCTTTAATGATGGGAGCTAGAATCGAACAACCTCTAGAGAGCTATCCCTGCTCTCATTGCCAGCCTTTCCCAACCTTGGGCCCCAGATACTGTTTCAACTGCAACTCCCATCATTCCTAGCCAGCAGGGCCAGTGGTGAGGGATGCTGGGAGTCATAGTCCAATCACATCCCAAGCTTGGGAAAAGCTGCTCCAGGCCAGACTCTGCCACTCAACTCAAAGGATGGGGCTGAGCTGCCTCACCCACACTGGCACCTACCACAAGAAGTCCACTTTAAGGGATTGAACTCACATTTCCCATCTCTTCTGTGTCAATGAGGGTTAGGACTAGCCATTAGGCAGGGTGAAGCTGTTGCCTCAGGTGGCAGAAGACCATCAGGCAGCATGCCCACAGGTCCCCCGCCAACCTCGCCACCTGTGCCAGTGGCAGAGAAGTAGTGCCACCACTGGGGCCGACTGGGGCAAGATCTTGTCCCTGTTGGGTGAGATCTCACCCAAAATTGCATGCGATTTTGTGGAGTGCCCAAGATCTCATGGGATTTGGGGGAAAAAAAAAGATCTCATGGGATTTGGGGGCAAAATTTCACCCAATATCGGCAGGAACTTGCCCCCAAAGCAGTACCAATGGCGGCAGCACTTCACCAGCAATAATAATAATAATAATAATAATAATAATAATAATAATAATAATAATTTGTTATTTATACCCCGCCCATCTCAATGGATGTGGTAGAGTGCGCATTGGCGGCAGGAGTGGGTAGGAGGTGGAGGGAACAGCAGCAGTGGTATGGCCAGGGGGCACTTCCCATTTTGCCTCGATGGGCTGCCCTTGGTTAGGACAACAGTCAGGGCGATAAAGTTAAATGAGTCAGAGGGAAGACACAACTTAAGGAAACGGATTCAGCACAAACTGTATAGAGGCAAGGAAGGGGGGGGATGCAAGCTTGTGTAAACAAAGATACTGGATTTTTTGTCAGATCGCCCCCAGAGGGTTCGGTTGGTCCCTTATACCTCTAATATGCTCAAGACTAACACAGGAACACCACAGGGATGCGTTCTCAGTCCGCTCCTTTATATTCTCTATACGTACGATTGTGTCGCTGCTCACCCTAGTAATAAGGTTGTCAAATTTGCAGATGACACAACCGTGATTGGGCTCATCTCTGATAAGGAGGGTGAAACGAACTACAGAGATGAGGTGGAGCAGCTGACGAAGTGGTGCAGAGCTAACAACTTGCTCATAAATACAAAGAAAACAAAGGAGCTTGTGGTGGACTTCAGGAGAAAGAAGAACGATGTCCAACCACTTTTGATTGATGGAATCTGTGTGGAGAGGGTAACAACGTTCAGATTTTTGGGCATTGAATTACATGAGGATCTGTCCTGGAGTGCAAACATAAGGGGGCTTGTGAAGAAGGCGCAGCAGAGACTGTACTTCCTGAGAGTTCTAAGGAAAAACCATCTTCCACAAAAGCTGCTGCTTGCCTTCTATCACTGTGCAATTGAGAGCGTGCTCACTTATGGCTTATGTGTGTGGTACGGAAGCTGTACTACCAAGGACAGGATGGGGTTGTGCAGAGTTGTTAAGGCAGCAGAGAGCATTGTTGGCTGCTCGCTCTCCACCTTAGAGCAGATTTATGCCATGAGGTGCCACAGAAAGGCACTGGACATAGTGAAAGATCCATCGCATCCTGGTCACCGTCTCTTTGAACTTTTGCCATCGGGACGGAGATACAGGACGATGACAACAAGAACAAGCCGTCTTAGAAACAGCTTCTTCTCCAGAGCGATCGCGGCCTTGAATGGGAAGCCTGGACTTTGAAGTCATCTAATCTTACCTGTTATGTTTTATCATTGTATGGTTTTAATCAGTGTGTATGGTTTTAATCAGTGTTTTTGTAGATGTTTTGTCTTTGCGTGGAGTGCCCTATCTGGGTGGATGGAGCAGCCAAGTAATTTCATTGTCCCCAAAGGGGGCAATGACAATAAAATATATTCTATTCTATTCTATTCAAAGTTCCTTGTTTTATATTACTCTGGCTTTACTATAACTAAAACCACTTGAAACAAGATCCACAGTTTCACACACCCCTCCTCCTTTTCCACAGTTCCGCTGCCACTCTCCTTCCCAACCCATGTTGCAGTCCCCTTAGCAACGGTTGTCTGGAGCTATGTGCCCTCTTCCCCAGCCCCTCTTTCCCCCTGACCCCCTAACCGGCGGACCTTCAGGCACCTGCCACAGCATGTCAGCCCTGAAAACCAAAGCTGTGAAAAGCAAAGCACAGCAGGTTAAGGTTGGAGCAGCTCTTTCCCAGTGGGTAGAGCAACGTGGCTTGAACAATAAAAGCAGAGCTGTCTGTGCCCTGCTGGTGTTGTCACCCTTCGTGCATCCGGTTTGCTATTGGTTTTGTGTGTGTTCCAAAGGGGAGGAGTGGCTGTGGATTCTCCCTGGAGAGGGCAGGGGGATCTAGGGGATGGGGAACGTGTAATTTTGCCCTTGGCTAAGAATGACCATAGAAGCTCCCTGGGTTATTTATTTTTTTGCCTCAATTTTCAGTGCAAGCTAAAATTGGGGAGCCATCAGCAGCAGCATTCCTCATGCCAATGCTATATCTAAATACACACTTCTATACTTGGAGGTCAGCCGTGCCTGTCTGCCATTTTTCTGTATTTTGGGTCTGCCGATAGTTATTATGGTCTCTGTATGCTAGCTGTTTCAGTTTATATTGCTGTTTTAAAAGGATAGATTGCCCGTTGTTTTGTGCTGCTAAACAATATGGTGTTTTTATTGTAACTTTTGTACTCATTTGTGATGCTTTTATGATGTTGTAAACCACTCAGAGATTTCTTTGAAATGTGGAGAGGTATATAAATTACCCAAAGAACACAAATAAACTAGCAAGGAGTCTGGAGAACCGTACCTTATTGATTTGATTGGATTTATACTCCAAATGTCAAATGCTAGAAAAATCTGTCTACCCCAAGAGAAACTCAACCTGGAAAGAAGCCCTGTAGAATTGCATACTTAAAGCTTTATTGGGATTTTCTAGTTTTATTTGCAGGAGTCTGTAGGTTCAAACATGAGGTTTTCCTTTGCATGGAAGGAAGTGGAGCAGACCCCTCTGAAATGCACTATGGGCGTAAAGGATACATTACACTACTGCACATTTTTTAACATTCAAAGAATGGCAGGTTTGGTCCCTAGCCTCTTCAGCCAAAGGTAGCAAGTCTGGGAAAGATTTCTCCTTGAGAACATGGATACAATAACTATTACAGTTATTGATCGAGGCATTTATATTCTGCCCAATGAATGTCTGGTTTACAAATTTAAAAATCAGCAAAATACAGAAGCAATACGAAAGCTGTAAACAGTAAAAAAACACAGCGTGAAACCAGCATAAAACAATCAAGAAACAGCATAAGGTCAACAATAACAATAATAATCCAGCAAGGGGAGGAACAAAATAGTTCCAAGAGCAACAATGCATCCAATCTTCCAGGCTTTTAAAAATAGCAGCCTAAATGCAAGGACATGCACTCTGGCCTTCACTGGTATTGGCCAATTGGAAAAGTGGGATAGGGCCCATTTTAGTACTTTCTGCTTTCAAGGAGATGTTGAGTCTTAACAATAGTGCAATTTCATCTTGGAGTCAGGAAATACTACAAGTTACATATGGCCTCTCTTTGGAAATTCTGGGCTTGTTGGACCTAAAGGTGGCATCTCGCCACATGGAATCTCATATTTGGAAACATCTGTGCTGGTCCCATGGCTTACCCGAGAGGCAAGGTCCAAGTCCGGTACATGGTCAAAGGTTCAACATAGAGACAGTCCATAGTAGCTGAAGCTGGGTGCAGGGCAGGGAGTCAGGAACAGGTATGCAGGAAATCAGGGCAGGTCAGGAGCTCAGGCAGGAAAACAAGACAGGTCTCAAGCAGGAACACTGGCAGGAACTAGTAACCAACAATGTTGCTCCCGCAACTTGGGGCTGGACGGCTTTTATCTGCCCTGAGGCAGAGGGTGGCCCCGATTCTCTGGTGACTCGCCTCTCCTTTTGGCCTGGAGGCGAGCACTCCTCCTGCGGGAACTTAGTTCCCTTCACCTCTTTGCCCTGAGCCTCTGCAGTTCAGGAGAGGCTGGAGGGTTACCAGACCCAGAGGCAACCCCAGCTTCCCCTGAAGGGGCTGGGAGTGGAGCACCTGCAGGCAATGGGTCCTCCATCCCATCAGGAGCCAGAGCAGACTCAGCAGATGCCTGCACCTGAGGATCCAGCACAGGTGAGGACCCTTCAGACTGAAGCCCTAGCCCCGGCTCTGCTGGTTTTGGAGGTGGGGATCCTGTGCAGGCTGGGATCCCTCAGGTTCAGAGTCCGAATCCGAATCCCAGGCCATCACAACATCATTTTTGTGCTGATCACACAAAATTGATTGCCAAATAATAGAACCATGTGCCCCTCGGTATGCCAAACTACCCATTCAGACCCCTCACCCTCACTGTGTAACCGGTGCTAAGTGGAGAAAAGCCTTAAGACTCTGAGGTTCCAGTCTATGCACTCTGCCTGCCATAGTTGATGGATGCTTTTGTTGGAGGAAATGTGCCTACAGATTTACCCCCACTACTTACTGGTTTACCCAATGTATGAATACTTAAGAGCAGCCTTGTTCAAAGATTCAAATCTTCCAGTTGGGAGACTGATTAAGAAGCTTTATGGCTGCAAATGAGAGGTGCAGAGCAGACCTTTCCTTCCAAAGCCACATCCCATTTCTTCCTGATCAGAGTGGAAGCTGTCCCGATGACTGCTGCGTATATGAAGGGCTTATGGAGCAGAGCTTCTGTGCTGACAAATAGTTGAAAGGTTCTTAGACTCCGTGCATAGATCAAAGCGCTTTGAGGGAGAGGATGCAACATCTCGGCAAACCCTCAGAACACATTGCGTTATGCCAGGGCTCCCCAGAGATCCATTTAATTTACAGCTGCCACGTTTGAAAGCCGCAATCTGAAAGCAGGATCATTCAGCAGGATGAGGTCCCTCCAGATGGCTGTGCCTGCCTGAGAGTTCAAGGGCACCAAGGTTGATTCATGCATCATGACCACGGAAGGATGCATAAGCAGGCATCTTAAACAGTTCCCAAGAAACAGCCCACAACTCCACTTGAGCAGGAACCGAGAGCGGGGAAGAAGGAAATGATTTCTCAGTCCCAGAGCACAATTATCACAATTAATATTTTTCAACTGCAAAATGAACAAATGAGATACGCAACAAAATGTTGTAGTGTGGAGTGCTCCTGTTCAGGGTTCCAGCCAACCAACCATGCCATGTACCCCCTTCCGTTCCTCCTTTCCATTGTTTTCCCATTTCCTACCTCAACACGGAGCCAGAATTCTGTGCCTATGGAGTAGCAACGAGGAAGCCTGTGAGCGTAGTTTGATGCCCCAGACCTCCCTGTTTAATCAGAATAGACAATACAGGCCTTGACTAAGGTGGGGAATCTCAGGCCTGGGGGCCAAATGTGGCCCTCCAGGTCACTCTATCTGGCCCCCAGGACTCTCTCCAGGCCACATGACCTCCTCAGTCACACCTCCTCAGCTCTCATCATCCTTAAATGTTTCTGCCTGGCTGGCACATGTCCATTAGCTCGGATAATTCCTCTTGGTTATCTGAATGGGGAATGGAGAGGAATATGTGTGTGAAGAAACTAAGCTTCTGTACAATGGTAATAATAATAATAATAATAATAATAATAAGAATAATAATAATTTATTATTTGTACCCCGCCCATCTGGCCGGGTCCCCACAGCCACTCTGGGCGGCCTCCAACAGATATTAAAATACATTAAAATATCACAGGTTAAAAACTTCCCTAAACAGGGCTGCCTTCAGGTATTTTCTGAATGTCAGATAGTTGTTTATCTCTTTGACCTCTGCTGGGAGGGCGTTCCACAGGACAGGTGCCACTACCAAGAAGGCCCTCTGCCTGGTTCCCTGTAATCTCACTTCTCGCAGTGAGGGAACCGCCAGAAGGCCCTCGGCGCTGGCCCTCAGTGTCCGGGCTGAACGGTGGGGGTGGAGATGCTCCTTCAGGTATACAGGACCGAGGCCATTTAGGGCTTTAAAGGTCAGCACCAACACTTTGAATTGTGCTTGGAAACGTACTGGGAGCCAATGTAGTTCTCTCCGGACCGGTGTTATGTGGTCCTGGCGGCCATTCCCAGTCACCAGTCTAGCCACCGCATTCTGGATTAATTGCAGTTTCCGGGTCACCTTCAAAGGTAGCCCCACATAGAGTGCATTGCAGTAGTCCAAGCGGACTAAATTTTATATTTGCCAGCTTTCGCTTCTGACTCTGCCCACCAATAGCATGCAACCCCTGAATAGCTGCCTAGGGGGGGATAATAATCATAATCATAATCATAATCATAATAAATAATGTTTCATTTATACCCCACCCATCTGGCTGGGTTGCCCAAGCCACTCTGGTCGGCTTCCAAGACATAAACACGTAATAAAACATCAAACATTAACAGTAACAATCTGATCCAATATAAAAGTCACAATAACTTTAAAATAAACAACTTACATCAAACAATGCAACATTCAACATTCCACCAGAATCTAATAATAAACAGTAAAGTTAAACATCAGCAAATAATAATTAAACAGTTCAACCCCAATAAAGAATTACCAATCTATAATCAATAAAAGTAACAGCAAATCACCATGCATAAAGTACCACAAAACATACAAAATCATGTAATGACTGCTCCCCACATCAAATGGGGGGGGGCCTTTTGTGTGGTCGCGCGCAGCCCTGACCCTGATCCCATGCGGCTCCCAGCAGTGCAGCCTGGATTCACCCCCCCAAGACTAGACACCTGGAGGTTTCCACCTACCTCTGCCAGTTATCCAATCCCAGCTTGGGAGCCGTTGCCAGGAGAGAGTTGGCCAGGTAAGGGGAGGGACCGCCCTGCCCACACAATAGAGGGTGGAACTTACCTGGGAGTTCTCCAGAGCTTCTCTCACCCTGCCCTCCCTCAGTTAAGCCTTCTTTTGCAGGTTAACCTCTTCTTCACAGGTACGAGGGCGCTGCTACGTTATGGTTGCTGTTGAAGGGCCGGAAATGAATTTTCCTGCACTGGCAGGTTTTGCCTTCCCCGTAGTAAAACGTCACAACTTTGGCAGTTTCAGGCCTTGGGCGGAATCCTTTAGTCTATCTTCCCTAAATGGGGGGGGGGCATGAAGTGGTGACCCACGCCCCCCCTGCGGCGGCAATCCCAGGGTTCCCCATTAAAGGGGTTGTTTTGAGGGGAGGCATTGGCCATACGCCAATAGGTTATGGAACGGTCTTTACACTCCGGGAAAAACACAGCAAAGACACATGCCCGACTGGCATGATCTCGTCTTCCAAGATCGTCCGGGAGCTTATCAACTTCTTCAGCCCGAACATCACAGCGACTGGTGTCGGCACACTCAGGAATCAGCAGAAATGTGCGCAGTAGCGTAACAGACCACAGCAGCTCAGCATTGTAGCTAAAACTACTTTATTACATATCTACATACACGGAGCTCTACATCATGACTCCCTCTCTCTAGCATCAGGCAGCCGAGAGAGAGAGAACAAAGTATAAGAATCCTATTTAGAGGGTACATAGCAAAACAAGACTTCCTGTCTGCCGTCACTTCCTCCTTCCACTCTGTGGGATGAAAACATAAATACAGTCATGTGATAACAATAAGCCCATGACTGAACACAGGGAATGAATCTTATAACATCCTCCCCCGATTCATGCACTGTGTTGAAGTCACCTGACATCAGTGTAACTACAACATGGCATATTGACACAAAGTTTTCCTCTGTATCACTAGTTCCACCTTCGGAACTACTTGCAACTGGATTGGCATTGGCCTTACCAACTTGCGCTTCTGATTAGTCTTGGTGTCATAACCTTTGACTCTAAGGATTGGCTTTGTGGGAATTGAACCCTAGCCTTGTTCCTCTCTGAGGAATCAATGTTGGCATACACAGCCTCTGGACTTGGTCCAGCTTCCTTATCTCAGGGATTGGTGTCTACCCTTACAGCCTATGGTCATGGACTGTCACTTGTGGACAAAATCTCTGTACCCTTCTCTGGACTGAAGGTTTAAGACTGGTGTTAAACCGCTTACTACAGTGAAATCTGGAATAGCTATGTTAGCAAACTCTGGAGCATACTTTACGAGTTTTTCCACACTTTGTAGCCACTTTGAGCCGCCTACATGTCAGCTTTGGTAGCAAACTCGGCATACTCGGTGGATCTACCACTCATAGTAGCCATTTGTGAGTTGCTTACTCAACAGCTGCGGTAGCGAACTCTTTGAGCATACATGGTGGATTAAACAACGCTTTGTAGCATCCATTGTAGTCGCCTTCATGAAACTTCTCCAGCACTGTTTCAGTGGAATTCACCTGAGTACAACTGGCTGTTTATAACAGCAACAGACTTAGATTTCCAAGTCTTCAGAAATGGGTTTTGAGAAAAACACACAGAATTCCTCCCCACTCTGCACTGCACTCTTGTGAGCAAAATGAGCTCAGTATGAGGCTTTTGCACTCTGTACATGCCTCTATACCACAGGAAGAATTTTGCCTCCTGCTTTGTGACATTCCAACCCACATGTCAGACCCAAACATTGGTGTCGTGGCTTTTTCCGGGTTTGTCACGGTTCCATCAGAAACTTTGTCTGACTTTTTTGGGAAAAATTTGCAAACTAGGTTTGCTGAGCATATCGCTCTGTGACTTTGGAACCCACATGTCAGAGCCAATCATTAGCATCTGGACTTTTTCCGGGTTGCCTTTGTCACTGTCATGATGACATCATCACGACTTTGAGGCAATCTCTGTGAGATACCATTACCTCCTTTCCCATTTGCCTGACCATTGGTGCATCTGGCCTTTGCAACTGGGAGCTTCATGCGTACAACCTGCATGGAAAATTTGGTTAACAGATAAAAACACATCACATGTCTCTGCAACTTTCCCACCATCCCCATGTAGCATTTCACAACATGGTAAAGAACAATCAATTTCTGTCCTTCTGGGTGGTTGTGTTCTGATATCAGAACAAGCACGTCGCATTGGCTGGATAATCATCAGCACGCTGTGCTGTGAACCTGAAAAGAAAAACATGTGAAACACAAAATGCTTTCTTTAGTTCTGTGGTGCAATTAGCAAAAGTCTCTTCTTAAAACTGCGCTTTTTCGCTGTCCAAATGTCTTATAGGACAAACGTTGCACTGCTTGTGAGTCCAGCAGCACCACCTACTGGTTGCAGTGAAGATTGGGATGACGTCGCAAGTCAGTCCCCTTCCGCTCTGGAGAGACCTCCCTTCAGAAACAGGATAACAGTTTCATCTTCTCCCCAAACACGACCCCAAACATGACTGGAGCTTTTGGAACAGGAACCTCCCACATCACGTGGGCATCGGAGAAATAAATCCAGACCTCTGAAATCCTCCGGCTTCCTAGATAGCCTTTCACCATCTTGGGAACGTGTGTCACAGCTTCAAATTCCTGCCAAACACACTCTGTGTGGCCTTTGGCTACTGTGGCACAGCAACAACATGCACTTGCAACTTTCGGGGCAAAAACACTTCTCCCCCGCAATCCCAAACTCTTAGGGAATGTTCCGAAGAATCTTTGTCTTCTTTAAAGTCTGTGCCTGCTGCTTTTCGCAGCATCGGGGGTATAAACACCTCCCGCTATAGCTATTAAATCAAAACAGCTATGCAGTCTCTGGCGACGCAAATGACTCTTCTCCCCCATATGCAGACGTTTAGGGGAAGGGTACTGTTTCTTGTCCTTTCCCCTCTATATATTCTAAGGGGAATAAGAATCCGCTCCTGCTCATCTCTTCCAGAGATTATTCGGAGCTAGGAAACTTTCAGAAACAGTCATAAATTAAGCGTCTCTGTGCAGGCTCATTGCCAGCTGGACGATAAACAAAGTCCGTCTCCACTTTCGCTTTTAGGCAGAGGCTTTTTTCACTGTACTCATAGTGTCTCGCAGCCTTCGCTCCGTCTCAGAACTTCAGACTGGCTTTATGCTGGATCCGAAGAGTCCAACTGGGACAACCGGTGCTTCTGCTGGCACTGGGTCTGTGGTTCCGATCCACTGGGCCCATAACCCAATGTTATGGAACGGTCTTTACACTCCGGGAAAAACACAGCAAAGACACATGCCCGATTGGCATGATCTCGCCTTCCAAGATCGTCCGGGAGCTTATCAACTCCTTCAGCCCGAACGTCACAGCGACTGGTGTCGGCAGACATGCAGCACACTCAGGAATCAGCAGAAATGTGCGCAGTAGCGTAACAGACCACAGCAGCTCAGCATTGTAGCTAAAACTACTTTATTACATATCTACATACACGGAGCTCTTCATCATGACTCCCTCTCTCTAGCATCAGGCAGCCGAGAGAGAGAGAACAAAGTATAAGAATCCTATTTAGAGGGTACATAGCAAAACAAGACTTCCTGTCTGCCGTCACTTCCTCCTTCCACTCTGTGGGATGAAAACATAAATACAGTCATGTGATAACAATAAGCCCATGACTGAGCACAGGGAATGAATCTTATAACAGTCATTGCTTTCCCCTGCGACGGTGGTGAAATGGGCTCTCCAGAGCCAGCCCAATCCCCACTCATTCTGGATAACCCTGATGTTCCCCCAGATCCCCGGCCGGGGACTGGGAGGGATAAACGCCCAATGCCTAAGCCAAGGTCTCCCTACATCTGAAGCTTTAATAAAGTTGTGGCCAATTTTAATCCCATAACACGTTGTCTTGAGTCATTATTTCACTCGGGTGTCGCCTGGGGTTGGGGTCTCCGCCTGTCCATGCAAAAGGATCAAACCGAGAAACAAAGAAGCACAACTTATAAAACTATTTTTTTTTTAAATACCCCTGAATTCTTCTCTTCCCAGCTGCTACTGCTGCTGTTCTCAAAGTCATAGTCTGGGAAAGGCTGGGTGGGGCAAGACAGGTTAAAACACCATTGCCTGATGAATTTGAACCTTGGTCTTAAAAAGGATTCCTCACAGTGGTGTGCGGTCAGTGGACTAGGGAGGCTAGGCTAGTCCCCTAAATGTTCCCCTGGCGCCTCCTTCCCAAAGCCTAGGTTTAGAGAGAGAGGTGCAATTCTCAGACACGCAACGTTGGGATGTCGCAATGTGATGTGCACTATGCCAGGGTCCACCCCCCAAAATCACCCTTGTAAGCTGGCACCACTGACACTAACTGTCCCCCTATCTGAAGAAGTGTGCATGCACACAAAAGCTAATACCAATAACAAACTTAAAGGGTAAAGGTAAAGGGATCCCTGACCATTGGGTCCAGTTGTGACCGACTCTGGGGTTGCAGCGCTCATCTCGCATTATTGGCCAAGGGAGCCGGCATACAGCTTCCAGGTCATGTGGCCAGCATGACTAAGCCACTTCTGGCGAACCAGAGCAGTGCACGGAAACGCTGTTTACCTTCCCGCCGGAGTGGTACCTATTTATCTACTTGCACTTTGACGTGCTTTCGAACTGCTAGGTTGGCAGGAACAGGGACCGAGCAACGGGAGCTCACCCCATCGCAGGGATTCGAACAGCCGACCTTCTGATCGGCAAGCCCAAGAGGCTCAGTGGTTTAGACCACAGCGCCACCTGCGTCCCTCTGATGAAAAAAAAGGTAAAGGTAAAGGGACCCCTGACCATTAGGTCCAGTCGTGACCGACTCTGGGGTTGCGGCAGTCATCTCGCATTATTGGCCGAGGGAGCCGGCGTACAGCTTCCGGGTCATGTGGCCAGCATGACAAAGCCGCTTCTGGCGAACCAGAGCAGCGCACGGAAACGCCGTTTACCTTCCCGCCGGAGTGGTACCTATTTATCTACTTGCACTTTGATGTGCTTTCGAACTGCTAGGTAGGCAGGAGCTGGGACAGAGCAACGGGAGCTCACCCCATCGCGGGGATTCGAACCACCGACCTTCTGATCGGCAAGCCCTAGGCTCTGTGATTTAACCCACAGCGCCACCCGCGTCCCTATAATACCAAACTTAGTTGGTCTCTAAGGTGCTACTGGAAGGATTTTTTTTTATTTTGTCCCCCTATGAAATATTTCATCTGATTCCTCATCCCTGAGATGGACAAATTGTCTGATGGCATAAGGCACTTTCCTGCCTTTCTAATCAAGCAGCATAATAGCAAACAGCGACCGCCAGCCCTCTTTTTCTCTGAGACCTTGTGCTGGTTCTGTGAGCATCAGTTAAAGGCAGGAACTGTTCCTTTCTGCACTTCAGATCAATGCCCAGAGCTTCCAAAGAGTCCCAGTTGCCATGCAACACAAGCTGAGTTTGAAAGGAAGTTGGTAGCTTCCAGTTAACACCATCTTTTATATTGATCTGCAGCCTGATGTACTAGTAGCAGCAAGATGCATCCACCACATGTGAAAATCTCCACATAGCAGCCCAGCAGATGGATTGGCGGGATGGTGGAGTGGTGTGGAATGGGGGGGGGGGAGGCAGACGAGGTTTAGATGGGGTGCCCGAGTTCAAATGAGCGTGATAAATACTACTTCTCACTTTGAGCGCATCAAATGCACGTGGCGCAAGGTGATGTGAAAAGAACAAATGTAATTTTCAGAAAATTGCTTTCCATTTCCGGGAATTGCTAAATATAAGCTCTCTCTCCCTCTCCACTTTTTCTCGGCTGTATGGATAAGGTAGAACGGATGGAACTAGGTACAGTGGGGCCATTTATTTTGCAAAACGCATTTAGAGTAAGTTGCTGTGATGGTTGGGCATTGGCTTATTCTCCCTTTCTCTTTCAACAACATTTGCATTAGGGAGAAAAAGCCCTAATGCATAATGTTCTGTGCGCTGGCTGCTCTCTCTGAAGTGTCAGGAAAATAACCTCTACTACAAGTCAACAGGAAAATCTTTCAGTAGCTGTGTTGATTATGTTATGTTTATTTCTTGGGCAACTGGGTCGCTGGCTTTCTGGATCCTGCTGAGTTTATTTGGAAGGAGTGTAAAATGAAAAGGCCGATCACACTATGGCAGTTAATAAGTTAACTGTGGCTTCTGCTGCCTCCACTTCAGACACCTGCAGATGAAAAGGAAAGAAAACTGCACTGCCTGTTTCTCTCAACACATTATCTATTTCTACCTGGCTTGACAGAAACTCGGTAGCCTTCCTTTCCGATAAAATCTCTGTGCAAGTCAAAGGAAACATGAACTCTCTATCTATCTGAAGGTATGAATGTAGCAAGCAGCCTTATGTTGAGTGAGACCATTGGTCTCCATAGCTCTGAATTGTCTACACAAAATGGTAGCTGCTGTCCATTTCATGATGGGACTTGTAGTTCAGCAACCTCTGGAAGGCACCGTTGAAATATTATATATAGTTTAAATAGAAATGAAATACAACCTTCATGAGCACTGTGACTGGCCCAGTTTACTATACCCAAGGAAACATTACCTGCAGACCCTGCAATGTAATTTACCTCACTGTGTGTCATTTCCAGTAGATGGGTGAAACAACATCTCACACATGGAACATGTTATAGGAACCATAAATCTACAAAAAATGGAGCAACCAGTTTCAAAGCACTTCAGATAATTAATAACAGCCTCTCTGATTTCTCAGTTCTTGGAACAGAGATGCCGTCTATTCCAAGAACCCTGGAAGCAAGATAAGTCTATAGACATTATTATTATTATTATTATTATTATTATTATTATTATTAATAATAATAATAATATACCGCCCTATACCCGAAGGTCTCAGGGCAGTTCACAGAATAAAATCAAGATATAAAACCACAAAATACATAATATAAATAAAAACAACAACCCAATAGGCCCCTCCAAAAAACCCCCACATTTTAAAAGCGCGTAGGATGTAAATCGGATAAACCAAAGGCCTGGTTAAAAAGGAACGTTTTTGCCTGGCGCCTAAAGGTGTATAATGAAGGTGCCAGGTGAACTTCCCTGGGGAGAGCATTCCACAGACAAGGAGCCACTGCAGAGAATGCCCTGTTCTCATGTTGCCACCCTCCGGACCTTTCTAGGAGGAGGCATATGAAGAAGGGCCTTACAAGATGATCTCAGGTAGGTTCAGATGGAAAGAGGCAGTCCTTGAGGTATTGTGGTCCTGAGCCGTTTAAGGCTTTA
The DNA here is from genome assembly GCA_034642065.1 of Darevskia nairensis. Lineage (NCBI taxonomy): Eukaryota > Metazoa > Chordata > Lepidosauria > Squamata > Lacertidae > Darevskia > Darevskia nairensis. The sequence goes on from JAWWNI010000947.1 coordinate 119,478, forward strand.
TAGGTCAAAACCAGCACTTTGAATTGGGCCCGGAAACTAATTGGTAGCCAGTGCAGTTGGACATGACACTTTGTCCTCAACCTGGAAGATCACCAGTGTTGAAGCAATAATTCTTCAACATCAACTTCATTGGACTGGTCATGTTGTGTGGATGCCTGATTATCGGCTTCCAAAGCAACTACTCTATTCCAAACTTAAAAACGGAAAGCGTAATGCTGGTGGTCAACAAAAGAGGTTTAAAGACTGTCTCAAAACAAATATTAAAAAATGTAGTATAAACACCAACAATTGGGAAACACTGGCCTGTGAGCGCTCCATTTGGAGAACAGCCTTCACCAAAGGTGTCATGGGTTTTGAAGACACCCGAATTCAGGACGCAAGAGAGAAATGTGCTAAGAGGAAGGCACGCTTGGCAAATCCACACCATTGATCAACTCCTGCCCGGAAACCAATGTCACCACTGTGGAAGGACGTGTGGATCCAGAACTGGCCTCCACAGTCACTTACGGACTCACTGCTAAGACCGTGTTTATGGAAGACAATCTTACTCGGCTATGAGTGATCGCCAAAGAAGAAGAAAGAGAATACCTGACATAATCCAGCTACAACAAATGCAATCTTCTGGATATTCCATCCTCAAGGATTATGTGCAAGCCAGGCTGTCATTTCCCCTAATTTTACCTGAACACAAACATTTTACATGTAATAAAGAGAAAATGGAGAAGAGTACCAGAATATTAGGAGTGCACATGTCTGCATTTTTGAACATGTAATGAAGTCAACACTATTAGAAGCAGAGAAGGGAAACAAGAATACATGCATGTAAAGTAGATTAATAGTAGAGATGTTTCAGAGAAGGTTGGGACAAAGCTTAGAATACCGGTAAAATGACAAGTCTGTTTGAGAGGCATTTACCAGCAAATTGGAAAAAATTGCAGTTAACTGTGCCTAACCACAGTAGATTTTGCAAATGAAGTAACAATTTCAGACTGAAGCCTGGAAATTAACACAAAGAGAGAAAATTTTCAAACGAAGGCAGAAACATTGCATGTCCAAGAATAAAAGAGAAGAAAATAAGATCAAATTTAAAAGCCGTTGGTAAGAGTCGGAAGATAAACTGAGGGAAATGAAACAAGGAACAATGGAAGATTTGATGGGTGGGTGGGATTTAGTAGTTTTGAAATTGGTAGATGAGAAAATGCCATCCCCCCAAAAATCTTCCTTGAAATAATGGCAGACAGATACTAAAATTGAGACTGAGTGCTATAAAGAAGTAATAATGATCTCAATCTTGAGAATAGACTTCTGAATGCACCAAATCCCAAGTTCCTGAGAAGAAGTAAAGGAAGTAGAGAGAGAAAAATAATGCCTGAGAATTACTACAAAAGTGCTGCAGGAAAGGCGTCTTAGAAGATGGCTTTGTAAAAGTTAGTTTGAAAAAGCTGGAACAGTTAATACATTTTAAAGGGGGAAATATTTTTAAATAAAGATGTTAGTCTGTCCATCTCCCCGCTATCCTCCTTTCAGCTAGCTGCATCTCTCTTATTTAATTCCTCCTGCAGCATTACTCTATCAGAAAAGACTAATAGGTTGGAAGCAAAAGGGGGCATTTACACAAAGACATGAAACAAACTTTGCAAACAGTCTGCACAGTTGCAAAGGTGACTCACCCACGCATTTGCAGATCATTTGAAGCTAATGGACCCGAAGACCAAAACTGTCATTTCAAATGGCAGGATGTTATTAATATTCAGGGGTGATGATGATATCTAAACTGGTTCCCGCAGAGAGTGTTTTGCTGCTTAGAGGTTGCAGTAGTGGTGTCATCTGAACAAAGCTTGTTTTCAGAAACCAAAAGTTTTGTGGTTTTGTCAGATCGAAAGGACACTGTAGCATTGTGGGGGGTGGGGTGGGGAGGGTTACCATCAAAATCTTCTAGCCCTTGGGCTACAGAGATACTGTATTCTGCTTCAGTTAATTCCTCCACCCTCAAACCCTCACCCCCTAATTCATTTCCCTCTCAGATCCAGTATATGCAGTGAAGGAGGCGGGGCCAAGTTTGGACACAAGTGGCATCTTCCACAATGATGCCAGACTCTTTCATCCTGCTGAATAAGGTTGCTATCTTTTCCACCAACTGGTGTATCTATGCCCTTATTGGCAGCTTGATGTGTGTGGATATTGTTGTGAGCATTTGGGGTTTTTTTTGGGGGGGTGTTTGTGCACATTAGGCTGTATGCCTGAGCCTTCACTTCCTTCCTCTCATTTCCTAATAATAATAATAATAATAATAATAATAATAATAATAATAATAATAATAATTTATTAATTATACCACACCCATCTGGCTGGGTTTCCCCAACCACTCTGGGCTGCTTCCAACAAAATATTAAAATACAATAGTCCTTCAGATATTAAAAGCTTCCCTAAACAGGGCTGCCTTCAGATGTCTTCTAAAAGTCTGGTAGTTGTTTTTTCCTTTGACATCTGGTGGGAGGGTGTTCCACAGGGTGGGCGCCACTACCGAGAAGATTCCCTGTAACTTCACTTCTTGCAGTGATGGAACCGCCAGAAGCGTAGAGCACATTGCAGTAGTCCAAGCGGGAGATAACGAGAGCATGCACCACTCTGGCGAGACAGTCTGCGGGCAGATAGGGTCTCAGCCTGTGTACCAGATGGAGCTGGCAAACAGCTGCCCTGGACACAGAATTGACCTGCGCCTCCATGGACAGCTGCGAGTCAAAAATGACTCCCAGGCTGCGCACCTGGTCCTTCAGGGGCACAGTTACCCCATTCAGGACCAGGGAATCCTCCACACCCGCTCGCCTCCTGTCCCCCTAAAACAGTACTTCTGTCTTGTCAGGATTCAACCTTAATCTGTTAGCCACCATCTATCCTCCAACCACCTCCAGACACTCACACAGGACCTTCACCACCTTCACTGGTTCCGATTTGAAAGAGAGGTAGAGCTGGGTATCATCTGCATACTGATGAACACCCAACCCAAACTCTCTGATGATCTCTCCCAGCGGCTTCACGTAGATGTTGAAAAGCATGGGGGAGAGGACAGAACCCTGAGGTACCCCACAAGTGAGAGCCCAGGGGTCTGAACACTCATCCCTCAACACCACTTACTGAACATGACCCAGAAGGAAGGAGCGGAACCACTGTATAACAGTGCCCTAATACCTGTTCCTCCCTGTGTTTTCCTTTGCTTCTTCCTCATCTCTCACCATCAGCCATCCCCGTTTCCCCATTGTAGCTGGAATCTTAAAAAACAAACCCAACAACACGTTTCTGTATGATAACTAAACAATGTTTGGTTGTCTGTGAAGGTTCCCTGCAATATCTTTTCTCCACAGCACTTCAAATGAGAACAAAATACTAGTTAGGAAATAAAGGGGTTAAAGACCACAGAGCTGTAAATTTCTAGAGAAGCCTCAGCTATGACTCACCCCCTCATCTTTGGGGAGAGAGCAAGTAAGGCTTCTTTCCTGTTCCTTTCTGTCTCTCCTTCTTCTCCTTTGAACCATATCACCAGACATTTGAAACTGGGACTCCAGACTCAGGCCATGTGTTTGAGGCTAACTTCTGCATTTTGCAACCAAAGTTACCTTGCCTGCGTTGTTTCTGTTGTAGCATTAAACTATGCATGAGTGAGACCTCAGATTACTGTAAGTAAAGCATTTAAACTTCCTTACTGTTGTGGTATATTCACTCTGAGAAGGGTAGAGGCGGGGGAGCGCAATTGTGAGCTCTTAATGCTAGGACATTTAAAGGTCTAACAACCTACATTTCCTGCACTTTGTAAATGCACTTTTCTGTTTTAAACTCTGCTGGGGGCTCTTTTGCATAGAGAATGAGTCAACCCCCCCTCCACTTTTTTAAATTCAGACAGTCAGCCATTTTTCTTTTGCAGTTTCCTACATCCATGGGACTTCAGTATTAACTAGTATTCCCCAGTTATTTCCCAACATCCTAAATTTGGGGTTAATTTGGTTATCTTATGTGTGATCAGATTTGCACATTAGCAGCTCAGGGGGTCAGGGAGAAAAGCATAACCAGTGATAAAAACAACAGACTCAATATTGTAATTGAAAAGAATAATAAAAAAGATTGATTGATGTACTGTACATTGTACAGTGTTTCATTCAAAACATATTGTTATGCATTTGCTGGGAAGGGGTAGGCTGTATGCTGAGACCCTTCTAATTCCTGGAATAGCCAGTCAAGCTTCCTGGTGAGGTAATGGGCCTCACCAGGAGTGGCTCTGTGCCAGAGAGAAAATGGGTTGGACCCCTCCACCAACTCATTGGTAGTTAGAAAGGTAAGGCCAGAGTTGAAAGCTGAGTTATGTGAGCAGGAAGGTACAAGATGGAAGCAAGCCAGTAGGTTGGGAAGGCAGAGAGTCAGAGTTAAGCCTGATTTTTGCTGGAATCCAAAGCTGTGGGTTCCAGAGAGTTAATCATGTTTAGCCTTAGGTTGTATATATGTGTAAATATAATAAAGATACAATGGTCTCTGCACACAGTAGAGCAGAGTTGTGCTTTTCCTTCCTTGCCATCCATTTTGGTCCACCGTGGCTCCTCTGCTGTTTGTTGAACGTGATGGGTTGTTTTTTTTAGGCCCAACAGGACCATTTCATTTTCATTTATTTATTTTAAACAGTGAAGCAGGAATATTAACTGGTCAATTAGAGGCAATGTCAATTTTTTGAGCAGAGGCAGTCAAAATTGCCACTAATTTTCAAGGCGAGTGATGTGTGCTCTGACATCTATCAACAACATTTGACTGTTCTGGACTGATGTCAATGGAAATGTCCTCATCTGCAGCGAATAGATTCTATCCACTTTCTGGATTTTTGTGTTGTGTCCCAAAGAAATCATCCTTCCCTGGACTGGAGCAGCAACAGTTGTGCACAAGGGAATCCCAACAGAGCAGGACTGGGAGCAAGCCTCACTAAATTCAGTAAGACCTACTTCTAAGAAGACATGTCTAGGGTTCTGTTGTATCCTTTTTAAAAATTTTATTTATTGCTCATACATACAAGTTCATATATATATGTACATTCATATGCATAGATACTTGTCCTTCACCCTCCACCATTACCCCCGTCCCACCTCCCCCCACCCTGTGCACAACTTCCAATCTTCTCAGTCGCAATATCTTCAACTTTCCATCCTTTTTTTATATCTATACTGTAAATAGCTTTTTCTTATCCAAATCAAAATTTTACGTTCTCCCTTTTTCCTTTTTCTCATTCTTCTATTGTTTTCCTGTAACTTGCTCTATATCGATAGGAGCTCTGATTTTTCTACATAGTTCTGGATGTATTCCCCAAAGGCATTCCATTTTGATACTTCTCCAATAACTCCCATTATCTTAATTGCATTATGGTATTCTATCAATTTTATAAGCCATTCTGTTTTTGTTGGAATTTCTATACTTTTCCAGTTTTTTGCCACCAATAACCTTGCTGTTCCTGTTGCATAAAGGTAAAGTACCCTGTCTTTTCCCTTAATGTTTTCTGGTGGTATGCCCAGCAAAAAACCTTCTGGATTTTTTTTGAATGAATATTTAAACATTTTCTTCATTTCATTGTAGATTATCTCCCAATATTTCTTTATCTCTGGACAATTCCACCATATATGGTATAATGTACCTTTTGCCACTTTACACCTCCAGCAGGTGTCATCACTATTTTTGTTTATTTTGGCTATTATTTCTGGTGTTATATACCATCTGTGTTGCATTTTTAAAAAAAATTCTTTTAATTTATAACATGTAAATTTCATGTCCTTCTGCCATAATTTTTCCCATTGTTCGAACATTATATTCCTGCCAAAGTCTTGTGCTCATTTGATCATTGATACTTTTACTGCTTCATCCTTTGTCTCCCACTCTAGGATCAAATTATATAAATTAGATATCATTTTTGATTTCCCCAATATCAAATATCTTTAAAATTTGGTCATTTCTTTCTCAAACCCAATTCTTTTATCTTTCCCCAATCGCGATTTAATTTGTATGTACTGAAACCAATCATACACATGACTCTTAATTTCTTCATAACTTTTTAGCGTCAATTCTCCCTTTTCTTCTTTTAATAATGTTCTATAATTTGCCCAATTTTCTCTCATATTTAATTTTTTAACTGCAACTATTTCTAGTGGTGACACCGCCCATGGTGTTTTTGTTTCTAAAATCCTTTTATGTTTTTGCCATATTTTATATATAGATTTTCTAATTATGTGATCCATAAATTCCTTATGCTCTTTAACTTTCTCATCCATTAGGTATGCATGCCATCCAAATCTCGTGCCTATCCCTTCTAAATCTAGAACATCCGAATCTTTTAACTCTATCCACTCTCTTATCCAAATTAAACCTGCTGCATCATGGTATATCTCCAAATCCGGCATTCCAAAGCCTCCTCTTTCTTTCCTATCAATTAGGATTTTATGCTTTATCCTTGGCTTTTTCCCTGCCCACACAAAATTTGCTAAATCTATTCTCCAATTATTGAAACATTTTTCCCCTCCCAAGATTGGGATCCCCTGAAAAAGAAACATCATTTTGGGCAATATATTCATTTTTATTACCGATATTTTCCCTGTTAATGATAATTTTAATTTTCCCCATAGATCTAAATCTTTCTTTATTCCTTTCCAAATTTTCCCATAGTTTTCTTCAATCAGATCTTTTGTATTTGATGTTACATTTATTCCTAAATATTTTATTTTATTTTTAATTTCCAAATTGGTTATTTTTTGTAGTTCCAATTTGCTTCTTTCACTCATATTTTTGGCCAACATTTTCGTTTTTCCTTGGTTTAGTTTGAATCCTGCCAGTTTGCCGTATTCACTTATGATATCCAATAGTCTAGGTACGCTCTCAAGAGGTGTTTCCGTTGTTATCATAATATCATCTGCAAACGCCCTGACCTTGTATCTTTTTTCTCCTATCACTACTCCTCTTATTAAATTATCCTCTCTTATCTTTTTTAATAACACTTCCAATATTACTATGAATAATATTGGGGACAGAGGGCACCCTTGTCTTGTCCCTTTATATATCTCAATTCCCCCCCCCCCTATTTCTCCATTAATAATTATTTCTGCAGTTTGTCTATTATATATTGCCTCTATACCTTTTTGAAATCTCTCCCCCAATTTTAATTCCATTAATAATTTTTTCATGAATTCCCATAATACCTTATCAAATGCTTTTTCCGCTTTTTGAAATCAATACTGCTTGTTTATCTTTTCTGGTTTGCAAATATTCCAATATATCTACTATGTTCCTAATATTATCCTTAATTTGTCTGCCTTCCACAAATCCTGCTTGATTTTTATGTACTATTTTTCCTATTATTTTTTTCAATCTATTTGCTAATATTCCTGCATAAACCTTATAATCCGAATTTAATAGGGATATGGGTCTGTAATTTGTCACTAATTCTAAATCTGTTCCTTGTTTCGGGAGGAGTGTAATATATGCTTGTTTCCATGACTCGGGCGTGTTTCCCCTGTCCATAGCTTCTTCAATCACTTCTTTCAATGGCTCAATTAATTCCTCTTCCAATTTTTTTCCCCAACTTGAATTTTAACTTTATTTATAATCAATTTTAAAACAAAACATTATAAAACACTGTAACATGTAAGTTATCATTTATACAATCTAAGAATATATCAAAATTAACTCATCTGTAATAAACAATATTTCCAGTTGTGTACTTTTAAGTTCATAATTTGTTAAGTCAGGCCGGAACTGGTCTTCATATATATATTTCATCTTCTCCTTCTTATTCTGCTTTGTCTTCTCTTTCCCACCTTTATCCACACTTGTTAAAATACTAAGTCAGATTAAACATCATTGTAATCTTTACATCCCTTTAAGAACTTCCACTTGTCGGTTACTCAAAGTAAAGCCTCTTTCTAGTTTCTTGCATCGCTTGTCTTTCTGTTCTCCTTCACCTAAGTTAAATCATATTCTCTTCTCTACCTTTGAATACTGTACGGACTATTTAGAAGTGGATCCATGACTTCATAGTGGGGCACTGTGATTTCAAATAATCACCAAATTTTTCCCAGCTTTTTTCGAATTTTTGTTTGCTGCGGCCTCTAATAGAATTTGTTAATTTATCTAAGTCCAGAAAGCTGAATGCCTTCTCCTGCCACTCTTGAATACTAGGTACAGTTTGCTTCTTCCAATATGAGGCTATTAGAATTCTGGCCGCCGCTGTTAAGTATAGAAATAACTTTTGGTCTTGTTTATTTATTTCTTCATCTAGTATTCCCAATAGCAGGGATTCTGGCTCTTTCTTAATATTATATCTTAACCTTTTTTATTTCTTCAAAAATTTGAATCCAGAATTTTTTTATTTCATCACAGTGCCACCATATGTGAATGAATGTTCCCACCTCCTTTTTGCATCTCCAACATTGGTTTTCTCCATTTTTATACATTTTATGAATTTTGTAAGGGGTCATATACCACCTGTAGAACATCTTAATCAGGTTTTCCTTAATTCCTTCTGCGGCCGTGAATTTCCATGATTTTCCCCATAATTTTTCCCATTTATCAAGTTCAATTGCTCTTCCCAAATCTATTGCCTATTTTGTCATCGTTTCTTTCACCATTTCATCTTTCACCTCCCATTCTAGTAGGATGTTATACATGCTCGAAATTACGTTTTTGTTCTTTTGCAATAGATGTATTTCCAACAAAGATGGTTCATGGAGGAATCCTTTGTCTGTTTTATCCTTGTTGAATTTACTATTTACTTGGTGGTACTGGATCCAGCCTGTTAGATATTGATTTATCTCTTTATACTCCTTTATTTTAAATTCCCCTTCTTTTTCCTCCACCAGATCTTTATACGTTCCCCATTTTTCTCCTGAATTTACTTTCTTCACCGTCAAAATTTCGATTGGGGATCGCCACTTAGGGGTCTTGGGTTCTAGGAGTATTCTATGTTTTTCCAAAATTTTTAATAAGGATTTTTTTAATGATGTGGCTATTGAATCCTTTATGAATTTTAACTTTGTTCTCTTCCAAATAAGTGTGCCACCCAAATTTATTTTCGGCTCCCTCCAGATCCAGAATATCATGATTTTCTAGCAGTATCCACTCTTTCAGCCAAGTGAATGCTGCCGAATCATGGTAAAGTGCCAGGTCTGGGAGTGCCAGGCCCCCCCCCCCCGTCTTTGGTATCAATAAGGAGTTTGTATTTTATTCTCGCGTGTTTGTTATTCCAAATAAATTTAACAATATCTTTTTTCCATTGCTTAAATATTCCCGTACCCGTTCCTAATATTGGAATCATTTGAAATAAAAAGAGCATCTTAGGGAGCACGTTCATTTTTATCACCGCAATTCTTCCTAGCAGGGATAAATTTAGCCTGTTCCATATCTCTAGGTCTTTTTTTATTTCTTTCCAGATTTTGGAGTAATTGTCTTTGAGGAGGTTGTTTGTGTTGTTCGTAATCCAAATTCCTAGGTATTTAGTTTTCTTTACTACCTTTACTCCTACTTTCCCTTGCAGTTCCTCTATTTCTTGTTTGGATAGATTTTTAGTTAGGATATTTGTTTTATTTAAATTTAAACTAAAACCTGCCAATTCACCATATTGCCTTATTATTTCAAGCACTCTTTTAATACTTTCTTGGGGGTCCTCTACCATAATTATGACGTCATCCGCAAATGCTTTAACTATCTGGGTCCTTTTCCCTATTCTAATACTCTTTATTTTCTCATCCCTTTTTATGTTTCTTAACAAGGGTTCTAAACTTAGAATGAACAATAGTGGTGACAGGGGACAACCCTGCCTCGTTCCTCTTTGAATTTTTATTTCACCTGTAATTTCGCTGTTGATAATGAGTTTAGCTCTCTGGTTATTATATAAAGCCTCTACCGTGTTTCTCATAAAATAAGACATACCTAAAAAATAAACCATGGCACGGTTTTCTAGGGGTCACAAAATATAAGCCATACCCCGAAAATAAGATGTGGTGATACCTGGCAAGTATTCCTTCTTTAAAGGAAGCCCTGATCCTTCGGGGCTGAGCAGAAGCCGCAGCGTGCGGCTCTTTAAAGCAAGCCCTGAGGATCGGGGCTGAGCAGAAGCCGCAGCGCGTGGCTCTTTAAAGCAAGCCCTGAGGATCGGGGCTGAGCAGAAGCCACAGCGCGTGGCTCTTTAAAGCAAGCCCTGAGGATCGGGGCTGAGCAGCAGCTGCAGCGCGTGGTTCTTTATCCCTCGATCCCTTGGGACTCAGCAGGAGCTGCAGCGCGCGGCTCTTTAAGCAAAGCCCCGATCCCTCGGGACTCAGCAGCAGCTGCAGCGCATGGCTCTTCATCCCCCGATCTGGCGGGACTCAGCAGCAGCCGCAGCCGCAGCGCACGGCTCTTTATCCCCCGATCCTTCGGGATTCAGCAGCAGCCGCAGCGCGTGGTTCTTCATCCCCCGATCCGGCTATACCATACTTAATAAAAATAAGACACCCCCCGAAAATAAGCCATACTGTGTTTTTTGGAGGGAAAAAGAATATAAGACGGTGTCTTATTTTAGGAGAAACATGGTATTGCTTTACCAAATTTCTCACCAAATTCCAATTCTACAATCATTTTCTTTATAAAAGCCCAGGAGACTTTATCAAATGCTTTCTCCGCGTCTAGTAGTAGAAAGGCTGCTTTTTTTTACCAGTTTTGATGCTTAGATATTCTAATACATTTATTACACTCCTCATGTTATTTTGCATTAATCTTCCTGGCAGAAAGCCTGTTTGGTCTTTGCTTATTAAGTCCCCTAATATTTTCTTCCTCTTCCAAATTTTTATATACCTCTATTGGTAAACCATCTGGGCCTGGAGATTTTCCCTTTTTCATTTTTTGTATTATGTCTTTAATTTCACTAATTGCTATCGGTTCATTTAATTTGTTTAAATCCTCTTCTTTTATACCTGCCAGCTTATTTTCCTTTATATATTCTTTTATCTTCTCTAATGCTACCTCTTCTTTCTGATATAAGATTTTATAATATTTTTCAAATTCCTTCTTAATACTTCCAATGCTTGTTACTATCTTCTGCTCTACTCTTCATTTATTAATTAATTTTTCATTTCTCTGTTTTTTAATTGCCAGGCCAATATTTTCCCAGGTCTGTTTGCCCCTTCAAAATTTTTATATTTCCAGAACTGTATCTGTTGTTCTACCTCTTGTTCTATAATGGCGTTGCATTTTGCTGTCAGCAGTTTAATTTCTTGGTCCAATTTCTCATTTTCCTTTTTGTTATATGCCAATTTTTCTTTTTTATTTCTTCTAAAAGTTCTTTCTTATTTTTTTCTTTCTTTTTATACATTATTGAGTTCTGTTGTATTAAATACCCTCTTAATACCGCCTTTCCTGCGTCCCATGCTATTTTCACATCCACCTCTTTCTTCCAGTTGTTTTCTAAATATTCTTTCATCACCTTCTTAGCCCCCTGGACTATATTATTATTCCTTAGTAGGAACACATTCATTCTCCATCTTTTTCTTCCTACTTTCTCCTTCCTTCTTAATTTTAATGAGACCGGATTATGATCTGTAATAGTTCTTGGCAATATTTCTGTTTCCTCTATATTATTTGTCATTTCTTTACTTACCCATATTCCATCTATTCTACTGTATGAGTTATTTGGTTGGGAGAAAAAAGTGAATTCCTTTTCAATAGGATTTTTGTATCTCCATACATCCACTAAATCAAAAATATTTGTCATATCCATAAAGCTTTTTGGTAATTTCCCCTCATTTCCCCCCATCTTTTTTCCTGATCTATCTAGTTCCGGTTCTATGACCCCATTTAAGTCCCCCATTATAATCATCTTCATATCCATATAATTCATTAATAATTTTCTCAGTTTTTCATAAAATTCTGCTTTCCTATTATTTGGACCATAGATTCCTACAATGACTATTTGTTCACCTTCCCACAATATTTTGACAACTATTCTTCCTTCTTTATCTTCATGCAACAATTCCGGCTCATACCTATCTCTAACATATATTACAACCCCTCTGTTGTATCCTAGGTTGTTTGAAATATTAGAAAGAGGGGAGGGGCATTGATTTTGCCTCCCAAAATGACAACTTCATGCCATGTTTACCTCCGGCTCCATCTGCACTATAGATTTAGAACAGTATCCTCAACAGTACTAAGCAGCTATGGCTTCTGCCAATGGGGAGCTGTTGTTTGTTAAAGATGCAGAGCATTGCTAGGGAACCCTTGTTCCCCTCACAGAGCTTCAATTTCCAGAATTGTATAATGATAGCATGGTATCGACATCCATCAAGACATCAAGGATAATGTACAGTTCATTGGCAAAGGCAATCCACCAGGAAAACCAAGGCTATTTCAGTTCCAAACCCAGGCCTGAATAATTTCTCCCCAAGCAGGTCCACCCCTCTTGAGCACCTTGCAAAAAGGGAAATATTTGTGACTGGGCGGTAGCTATTCAAAACTTCTAGGTCTAGGAAGGTCCTCTTAAGGATGGGATGTATCTCTTTAAGGACCAGTGCCAACTCCTCCTCCTGCATTAACCACTCCCTGGACCCACCTAGTCAACCTCTCTCTGCTAGGGTTGTCATATATCCTCTTTTTCCAGGACACACCCTCTTTTTCAAGGTCTGGTTGCCATATGACCTCTTTCCCCCGGGCATGTCCTCTTTTTCAGGATTAAAATTTCTATCCAGGGGCATTTTTAAAATTTGGCAAAATGTCTGGGGTTTTTTTTGTGCTTTTATTAACAGTAACGCAATTTTTTTTCTCTAGTGCATTAGACTCAGGTTTAAGGCAGCTGACTAAGCTAGTCTGCAGCAGAGAATCACAACAGAGCAGCATCTTCAAAATATGGCAACCCTACTCTCAGCTAGCTTTCATAAGCTATGATGGACCAGGATCAACATAGCAAGTGGTTGCCCAAACCCTTGTAGAAGGTCTGGGGACAGCATTAGCTGAGGCCAGTTTCCTTTGGATACTCTGAGGACTGCTGACTCAGGGTAAAAAGGTAAAGGGACCCCTGACCATTAGGTCAAGTCGTGTCCGACTCTGGGGTTGCGGCGCTCATCTCGCTTTATTGGCCGAGAGCAGGCGTACAGCTTCTGGGTCATGTGGCCAGCATGACTAAGCTGCTTCTGGCAAACCAGAGAAGTGCACGGAAATGCCGTTTACCTTCCCACCGGAGCAGTACCTATTTATCTACTTGCACTTTGACGTGCTTTCGAACTGCTAGGTGGGCAGGAGCAGGGATCTAGCAATGGGAGCTCACCCCATCACGGGGATTCGAACCGCCGACCTTCTGATTGGCAAGTCCTAGGCTCTGTGGTTTAACCCACAGCGCCACCCGCGTCCCGTGCTGACTCAGGGTATCTTTGCAATAATTGCTATATTTATAAAGCCATTGTGGTGTAGTGGTTAGAGTGTTAAACCAGGACCTGGACCTCAGCCATGAAGCTCACTGGGTGACCATGGGCCAGTCACAGCCTCTCAGCCTAACGTAGGTTGTTGTGAGGATAAGATGGAGGAGGAGAACTATGCATGCTGCCTTGACCTCCTTGGAGGGAAGGTAAAAAAGGTAAAGGGACTCCTGACCATTAGGTCCAGTCGTGTCCGACTCTGGGGTTGCGGCGCTCATCTCACTTTATTGGCCGAGGGAGCCGGTGTTTGTCCGCAGACAGCTTCCGGGTCATGTGGCCAGCATGACAAAGCTGCTTCTGGCGAACCAGAGCAGCGCACGGAAACGCCGTTTTCCTTCCCGTCAGAGTGGTTCTTATTTATCTACTTGCACTTTCAAACTGCTAGGTGGGCAGGAGCTGGGGCCGAACAACGGGAGCTCACCCTGTCGCATGGATTCGAACTGCCAACCTTCTGATCAGCAAGCCCTAGGCTCTGTGGTTTAACCCACAACACCACCTGGGTCCCTTTCCCTTGGAGGGAAGGTGGGATATAAATTTTAAAAATGCAAAAGTGGAGATGAAGAACAGGCAGGATATCTGCAACCCCACACCAGATCTCCAGAGAGAACCCAAGAACCCTCCAGGTGGCTTTGATTGGATGACAACTTCCTCTCTTTCCACCGCAGTTCCAAACGGCTGCGCCAGTTTCATATGTGTTCTTTCAGAAGCCTGCCTCCTTCCATTTCTTCACCAATCTGCATTTTTCTTTTTAGAAAGAATCCATATGGAAGCAAGCATGTAAATAAACATTTCAACTCAATTTTTTTTATTTACAATCGTCAGTAAAAAATATTCAATAAAAAACCAATACAAAAATGCATAAAACGGTACAACTAAAACCAGCATTGAAGTGGATTACAGAAGCAGAATAAACAAATGATTTAAAAAGAAAAGAAAGAACAAGAGTTTAAAACTGGAGAAATGAAATAGGCTCATTTGGGAAGACTTGGGAGAAAGGTTTTCAACAGAACATTGAGCAAAAGTCGGAAACATAACAATGCTGGGGCTCACTTCCCTTCATAAGGCAAAGTAATTGCAGAGAACTGTTGCCACAACATGAAATCCCTGTGCTTGAATCACAACATGCTTTACCAGAACAGTGTAATTTATTCAGAAAAAAGACATTAACAGGCATTTTGGTACTTTTTTTTGAGCCGGAAATTGCATGAAATGGTTCAGAGAAGTGCAAAATCCAACGGATAATTATATTCTAGTCTACACATTAATCCAGGAAACCAGCTCTGCCTGCATCAAATTTCACATAAATTGTAGCACCCCTACTTCACACACCCCTTCTATCAACCCTTTCTCCTTAGCTGGGGAAGCACTCTATCTGAGCTCTGTTGGTTATTTCCTTTAAAATGCTCAAAAGCACTCTCCAGGCCCCCAGAAACCATCACTGAATCAACAATTAGCTGATACCAGCTGACCTTGCTGAACAATTACCAGGATCTACTTGACAGACCCAGGTGGCGCTGTGGGTTAAACCACAGAGCCTAGAGCTTGCTGATCAGAAGGTCAGCGGTTCGAATCCCCGTGACGGGGTGAGCTCCCATTGTTCGGTCCCTGCTCCTGCCAACCTAGCAGTTCGAAAGCACGCCAAAGTGCAAGTAGATAAATAGGTACCGCTCCGGTGGGAAGGTAAACGGCGTTTCTGTGCGCTACTCTGGTTCGCCAGAAGCGGCTTTGTCATGCTGGCCACATGACCCAGAAGCTGTATGCCGGCTCCCTTGGCCAGTAACGCGAGATGAGTGCCGCAACCCCAGAGTCGGACACAACTGGACCTAATGGTCAGGGGTCCATTTACCTTTTTACTTGACAGAAGGATTGGTCAGCTGGACAGCCCACAGGAATAAATTCACTTGTGGCAATTCCTGCAGTTACCAGGAATCCGAAATAGCAAGAAGGGTTTCAAAAGTGCTGCCTTCCCTCATTATCCTGTGTCTTAGCGTGAGAGTAATGCCTGCCAAAATGTCCTCTTCCTTTAAAGACATCAGGCTTCTTCCCTGAATTGCATCTGCTGGTCACATGAGACAATCTCTGCTGACTTCTTAATTGGTTTACTTTGGGCCAGAGAAGACTTCTGCTGAGAAGACGCTTGCTGAGCAAAAGCCAAAATAGACTCATTCTGTCAAAGTTTCGTTTCCAATGGTGGGCTAATCAGCAATATGCCAGCGGCACAAATTGTTGATTTCAAAAACCCATAGCTTCGCCTAGCAGAAGACAGCTGTGCTGCTGGGATGGAGACAAAGGTGCAAGAACACAGTGTTTATGACATTACTTAGGTGGGTACAGAGACAATGACTGTGAGGAGGCATATGCATGATAAAAGGATCACCATTTGACCTCCATGTGTATTTGCCTTGGAAGGTAAAAACCAGCTCCTTATTGATGATACCGTAATACCGGTAGCAATGTGCCTGCTGTCAGACTTGAAGAATCAGGGAAGAATGGCAAGTTCTCAATGCCACCAATGCACATACTCGGCTTGTCAATCCAAGTAATATTCTTTCTGGACTTTGTGAATGAAAGCAGACTATTTAGGACCTTGGGCAACAACAATAGGGAGGAAAGGGAAGGAATGCAAATTGGTAGTCATGACAGCTTTCCAAAGACTCCTGCTTCCTAGACTAATGGAACACATAGAAAGCCAATGGCTCTACAGGTTTTTTTAAAAAAAATGTTTTATTAAAGATTTTCTTGGGTTGCAGTGGCTCTACGGTTATTTTGAAATGGGCATTTGGCAGCTGTGGCTTTTTGTCACTTACTGGGCAGTCCACGCTGGCCAAAACGACCACTTTTGGGCAAATATTTAAAGTCATTTTTGCATCTGTTCCATCTGAACCCTGCTGGATTGCGGTCCTCCGCTCCCAGGGATGGGGAAGGTTGAAATAGGAAGATGGAGTGGTTTCATGTTTTGAAGCTGCTGGAAGGTTCTGCCAAGGCTTTGGCAACTGTCTGGTATGAAGGAGCTGGAATGTGTTTTAGAGCAGGATGGCTTCATTTCAATACCATAACAGAATTCTACGGTCCACCAGCATGTTCAGAATTAAGTGTGCACTTTCAGAATCTCTTAAATGTTAAAACAATTAACATCTGGCAAAATGGACCGTAGTTCATTAGTTAGTTAGCCTAAGGCAGGGGTGTTGGCACTTACACAGCTAACTCCTCAGATGCCTGCCAGTGCATGGCAGAGAACTGTAGAACCAATTTCATTGTTTTGGAGAATGAAAAGCAGTAGCTCCAGAAAATCTACCTCTGGCCTAAGGTCACAACCCAACCATACACTTAAAGCACTCCTTTACCACTTTAACAGCCATGGCTTCTCCCAAAGAATCATGGGAACTGTAGTTTGTTCAGGGTGCTGAGAGTTGTTAGCAGACCCCTCACAGCACTACAATTCGCAGCACCCTGAGCAAACTACAGTTCCCAGGATTCTTTGGGGGAAGCCATGCCTGATACAATGGCATAAGAGTGCTTTAATTGTATGCATGGGCATAGCCAGGATTTTTTTTTGGGGGGGGGACACAACCTCAGTTAAGTATTTTTTTTTTTTTATTGAGTTGGGGGGTAGTTGCCCCCTTGCCGCCCTGGCTACACCCTTGAATATATGGTGGGGATGCGATACTACAAGATCCTGCTGTTTTATAGCAGCTCAGTCAGTAGAGCATGAGACTCTTAATCTCAGGGTTGTGGGTTGGGCAAAAGTTTCCTGCATTGCAGGGGGTTGGACTAGATGACCCTCATGGTCCCTTCACATCCTGTTGCCACAGTGGCCAACCAGATGATCATGGGAGGGATTCTATGGAATTCAAATTTTAATACAATAAAATACAGTGCAAAAGAAGTAATAAAAAATACAATTACGCAGATCTAGCACAGTGCACTACAATTGCCACCACAAGCAGAAAAATCATTAAGTAGAATGCCAGGAGTCTCAGAAATTATTAAGTAGTCTGTGGGGTAGGGTGGAGTGGGGTTGGGACCCACTAGACTAAAATACAGTCCATGTTGCTTTCTATAATCTCAGTCACTGCCAGTGCTTTTTTACCTTGCCCTGTAAAATTGGCTGCTTAACAAGTTAACAGCTAAGATTTTTGCCCTATAACTATTCTGAAGATATTTTGTGGGTTATTTCTTGTGCATGGAACCAAGATGATGCATTATTCTAAATGAGCAGAGACTGGAGATTTGACTACATTAAGTAATTGCTTATCCGTATGTGACTTAAATTGCACAATGATGTTACAGTATGTTCTACCTTTGCACAATATGCATTCAGAAACCTGTATTGTTGAAATTTAAAGTTCCTCCTGAAAGCATATGAGAAAGAGGGTACTTAGCTGAATGTCCCCCCCGCCTTCTGCCAGGATATGTGTCTTTAACAGTGATGTGGCAGGTGGAAACTCAAAGGGTGCACTTGCCCCAGTTCAGTGATGCAGGAAGAAGAGAAGAAGAGTTTGGATTTGATATCCTGCTTTATCACTACCCGAAGGAGTCTCAAAGCAGCTAACATTCTCCTTTTCCTTCCTCCCCCACAACAAACACTCTGTGAGGTGAGTGGGGCTGAGAGACTTCAAAGAAGTGTGACTAGCCCAAGGTCACCCAGCAGCTGCATGTGGAGGAGCGGAGGCGCGAACCCAGTTCACCAGATTCGAGTCTACCACTCTTAACCACTACACCCTGCCAGTTGAGTTTTTGCCATATGCACCACTTTTAAAGAGCGTTTTCTGGGGGCGATGGGGGAGCAAACATCCGGCAACCTTAGCCAAAGTTTCTCTTCTACTTGCCAAAACATCTCCTAGTCTTCTCATGGTCTTTTAACATCCCGGTGCAAAATTCCATTTTTGGTAAATAGCAAACTCAAAATCTCCAGGTGCGGGGAACGCTGTTGCCAAAATGGCAACTCCTATGTGCAAGAGAGAATGGACAGCAGTTTGCGAGAACCCCAAGATCTGCAGAAGTACAAAAATATATTTAGGGGGAAACCTGCCCCCAATCGAAAGAGCTCAGTGAGAACTTAATACAAGTGGTACCTTGGTTCTCGAACGGCTTAGTTGTCGAACAAATCGGCTCCCGAATGCCGAAAACCCGGAAGTAAGTGTTCCAGTTTGCGAACGTTTTTCGGAAGCCAAACGTCTGACTCAGCTTCCACTTGAGTGCAGGAACTGTTTTTGAATGGTTTCAGGAGTCGAACGGACTCCCAGAATGGATTAAGTTCGAGAACCAAGGTACCACTGTATGTTTGTTGTGGGGTAAAAAAACCCCACCCCCCAAAAAAACCCACCAATAAGTGGCAACACTTATTTTCTTTTCTTCATATACTTTAAAATATCAGGCCATTTCCCTGTTGTAAAAGTGACAGTACTGTGCTTAGTATTCAATGCCATCTTCCGGGTTGTCAATGGCAAAAGTAGGACAGCTGACAGTGTCGGTTGAATCCAGCCGGACTCATGTGCTGTTTTAAAAGTTCGTTTCTGTTGTTTATGTGACATTTTTTATGATTGAATGCCATAGCTTTTGACAAGGACCTGGAAACCCTCCTGGATATTGTTTATGTGACATTTTCATGGCCCCGCCCACTCCTTTTATTCTTTTTAAAACCTGGCCCTGACATGAGAATTTTTGGTTCTGAGTACAAAAGGTATAGGGGAGATCAGGATAGAAGTCCCAAGGAATCTGTGAAATATCCTTAATAAAGTGTGTGTGGAATGAGCAATGCCATCCAACCCAAAATGCTCAAGTAAATTAATAATAATAATAATAATAATAATAATAATAATAATAATAATATATTATTTATACCCCGCCCATCTGGCTGGGTTTCCCCAGCCACTCTTGGTGGCTCCTAACAGAATATTAAAAACACAATAAAACATCAAACATTAAAAACTTCCCTAAAGAGGGCTGCTTTCAGGTGTCTTCTAAAAGCCAGATACCGGTAGTTGTTTATTTCCTTGACATCTGATGGGAGGGCATTCCACAGGGTGTGCGCCACCACCGAAATGGCCCTCTGCTTGGTTCCCTGTAACCTCACTTCTTGCAGTGAGGGAACCACCAGAAAGCCCTTGGAGCTGGACCTCAGTGTCTGGGCCGAATAATGGGAGTGGAGACGCTCCTTCAGGTATACTGGGCCGAGGCTGTTGAGGGCTTTAAATGTAATCACCAACACTTGGAATTGTGCTCAGAAACGTACTGGGAGCCAATGAAGGTCTTTCAAGACCAGTGTTATATGGTTATATGGCGGCCACTCCCAGTCACTTCCAGAATCTGTTGTATGCTACAACCAGACCAGTCCCATCACTGGGCAGAATGGGGCAACTGTATCAGGTGGTAGATGCTGGGGGCAATGGTGGCTGCCTTCTGGTAGTTCCTCCTGAGACCCTCGGGCATTTCCCTGTGTTGGAAGACAGAGCTGTATATGCCACATGGCCTCGTAAATTAGCCAGTTTCCCTCAGATGCAGTGGAGGATACAATTCCATTTCTAGTGTTGGTAGTCAGGGTGGCCATGAAGCCCCAAGTTGGACCACTAGAGGCAGCTTCCGCATGGATACTGAAATCACCCAGAACTATTCTGGGTTGGTCCAACACAAAATCTGAGATGGCCTCTGCGAGCTTGGTGAGAGAAGCTGCTGGGCAGCTGGATGGAAAGTACACCACCAGTAGTCCTAGGTTACTGTCTCCTTGGCCCAACTTGAGAAGACAGAGGGGTTTCCTGGTGATGGAAACGGAAGTTCTATGGACCACTGCAACTCCTCTTCTGGAACTGCAGCCCGTGTTGATTCTGCACTGAGTATCCAGGTGGACACAGCTGGGTTAGATCAACTCCTAGCTCACCCACCCAGAACTTGGTAATAAAATGCTAGATCGGCACCCTTTTCATGATCAAGTCATGGATAAGTGTGACCTTATGATGTGCTGATCTAGATAATGAGTGATGATGCCTGCGTAGTCCAAACAGGCCCTCTGAGAAACAAGAAGGAGGGGGAACACAGGTTTGTCAGAGTACAAACAGTCCTCTTCAAGGTCCAGGGTTGTATGTGTATGTTCCAGTGAAGACACTTCTATGCAGAAGGGGTTCTCTGTAAAATCTCAGAACCAGTGACTTAGCTGAAGGTCAGAAGACAAAGGAATTTAATCATAAAGCAATCCATGTGCAGCCGCATGCTGCCTGTTAATTATCTCGCAGTGCTGGAAATTAGAGAATTAAATAAATCAAGGTTGCAACTGGTTGTTGTTGTTTTTTACCAGAGCTTGTAGAAAGGAGCTTATTAGTAAAAGCACACAGAGGATAAATGTGCATTATTGGAATGGTAGGAAGATAAACTTTGGTATTCCTAGCTGCTGCTTTATATTTCTTTTGCTCTCCTTCTTTCCTCTGTGTTTTGTGTGTCTGTGTGTATGTGTTAGCACTGACCATTAGTAATTAGCTTCATCATATACCGGTAAACATCCTCATCAGTCTGCATCCAGAAGTAGATAGTTAATGGCAATTTTCGCTCTTCAGAGCCCTCTCAGTGCATGAGGAACAAACACTTGTCAACTGACTACCGTAATTGGTGTACTGAGAGGCTTTGTGCAGGATGTCTTGTGGAATACAGGGTGGGAAGTGGATTATTTATATGCGGGTGGGGCGGGGGAGAAATTCAACAAAGTTTGCATTTAAAGGCAAACCAACCAAATTCACATGAACCAAAACAGCCATCCTTTGCAATTCACACTTTTCCAAAAGTTGCTGTCCAGCCAAGTAATATGTATAAAAATCCATCTATCCACAAAAACAGCATGCAAAATTACATTGCACAATGGAAGATTGCTTTGTCCAAAAAACGTGTCTATTAGATTAAGTTGCATTCAAAATAATGTGTTTATTAGGAGATAGTCACATCAAAATGCTGATGTATTTTCATGAGGATTTTTTTTTACAGTGAGCAAATGGCTGCAGAAACGATTTGCATTCATTTATTTTATTTATAAATGTTTTTCTAGACCACTGTATCATAAAAAAACATATCACAGCGGTTTACAAAAAATGTAAATAAAATAAAAGCAAACGATAACATCATAAGAACTTAAAGACAAGTTAAAAGCAAAAGAGAAGTTTAAAATGTTTTAGCCGAGATTCCTGTATTGCAGAGGGTTGGACTAGATGACCCTTGGGGTCCCTTCCAACTATACGATTCTATGAAACACTGATAGAGCATTGTGTACTCTTAACAGCCTGCACAGGGCTGGCAGAATTGGAAAGTTTTCAACAGGCATTTAAAAATTAGCATGGGATGCATCCGCTGAATGTCTATTGGCAGGGTGTTCCACAGGACAGGGCTGATGACATTAAAGGTGCAATGTGGAGAACTGAATTTAAGATGGGAAAAATTAGAAGCTGAGCAAACTGAAGCTGACAGATGCACCCACAGGTTTCTATCCTTCCCCCTGTCTTCATGACATTAGCTGACAGGCTTTCGTGTAATTTCAGTATGCGATGTTATGGCCCTTTGCTCCCCAGCTGGAGCAGAACGCTGATGACTCACGCAGTGAAAGATCGAATGTGGATTAGTCATTCAGTCGGCAAGCACAAGAAGAATTCTGTTTGTGAGTGCCGTACCACTTGGACCGCTTTCATATTGGGCATTTGTTGTGAGGGGTTGCCGTGTGTGTGTGTGTGTGTGTGTGTGTGTGTGTGTGTGTGTGCTTTCATCTCTCCCTGTTAAAGGGACAGAGCACCATGAACAAAGCAGCCCCTCCTCGTATGTTTTCCCTGTTCATCTTCCTGTTTCTCTCTCAAGTACAACATTTGATCTTTCCTCTTCCTTCTCAGGAACCTGGGCATCAGGCACTGTGGCTAAAGCAGGCATCCCCAAACTCGGCCCTCCAGATGTTTTGGGACTACAACTCCCATCATCCCTAGCTAACAGGACCAGTGGTCAGGGATGATGGGAATTGTAGTCCCAAAACATCTGGAGGGCCGAGTTTGGGGATGCCTGGGCTAAAGCATCTGAGTTTCTTCCTAACACATGGAGCAATCCTGATTCCTGGCCAGGAGAAGTCCTGCCACTCAGGGTGGACTGTGGTGGGTACCGGTAGTGAAATGTGGTTTTCTACTGTGCCAGCTTCTGCAGCAGACAGTTCTGGATCAGACAAATTGCTACAAGCTAGACTAGTTTAGGATTCTTCTTGCCCCTGCTGGCCAACGTTGGCATCTGCTTGTCCATGCTTTTCACAAGCGTAATGTGGTGGTGGAGAACTTCTGATGGCAGAGCCCAACAGAGCTCAGCTGAGTCTGATGGAGGGACACCTCTTTGAGTTAAAGTGAACATCTGAATCAAATATCAGAGGAATGGGAGGGAAATTGGTATTGACCCAACTGCGATTTTTTTTTTTTAAGCAAACACCGTCCACTTGGGAGCAGGTAAATGGAAAGAGAATTTGTCCTCCAGGTTTTGCTTCTAAATCAACTGCAACCTATTTGCAGTAATAGTGGATTTCCTGCATTGGAAAGAGGAGGTGGTAGATCATGGGTAGGCAAACTAAGGCCCGGGGGCTGGATCCGGCCCCATCGCCTTCTAAATCCGGCCCCTGGACGGTCTGGGAATCAGTGTGTTTTTACATGAGTAGAATGTGCCCTTTTCTTTAAAATGCATCTATGGGTTATTTGTGGGGCATAGGAATTTGTTCATTTCTTTTTTTCCAAAATATAGTCCAGCCCCCCACAAGTTCTGAGGGACAGTGGACCAGCCCCCTGCTGAAAAAGTTTGTTGACCCCTGTGGTAGATGATACCTAAGTTCCCTTTCAAATACTGTTATAGATCTGGGGGGGGTCCCCCTGAACCCTAGGAATGAATAAATGTTAGGATTTTGATTAATTGGGATATGGATTAAAATATAAAACTGCAGAGTTGTGTCAGACAGGGAATTCCTGGGCTGGCTTTATGCAAACCAACCTGGTCCTACTATGGAGTACCCTGTGTGTGTGCCTGGGATCAAAGCTGTCAACTTTTGGATTTGAAAATAAGGGATTTTTTCTAACTTTCGGATTTGAAAATAAGGGATGCCGCAAGGGCACCAAGTAGCCTCGCCACCCTGCGCTCCAGAGGCTGCGCGTGAACGGGAGAGAGAGAGAGAAAGAGTGAGCGCGTAGACAGCAGGCAGGCTGGCTGTCTGGTTGGGTGTGAGGGTCTGGCTGCACAAGGCATGCAAGCTCCGCCCCCAGTCGGTCTCAGACTCCTTATTGGCAGCCGAGCAACGCAGCTGAGGAGCCTCCCTGGCCGGCAGGGAGGGAGAGGAGCTGCTTCCTTTGAAATCCGGGAAATTTAAGGGATATCAACAATCCGGGATAGCAGCGGGAAACGGCATTGGAATAAGGGAGTTTCCCGCAAAAAAGGGAGGGCTGACAGCTATGCCTGGGATCCCATGGGCTCTTGCCACCGCTTGTCAGAGAGAGAGGCAGGCACCTGGCTTTTGTGACAATACTATGATTCTAACTCCTTGCTGACTTTATTTATTATGTCAATTCCCTGCCCCTTCTCCAAGGAGATCCATGTGGCATGCATGGCCCCCCACTTCCTGCTCTCACAACATTATACAGTCCTGTGGGAGGTTATTATATTTATTTCATAAAATTCATACACTGCTTGATTGTAAAACAACAACAACACCAAAGACCCAAACACCTCAAAGCAGTTTATAAAAAGATGAAACAATAAAATCAAGGCTAGGCTGCAAGAGTGTGGGTGGCTCAAGATGAGCTTCATGACTGCACAATGTTTTGAAGCTGGGTGGCTCCTACTCTGGCACTGTGTCAGAGCACAGCTACTGTGCCACACTGACTTCAGCTGATCATAGATCAACTTGCAAACATGCAGTCTTCTGCTTGATGGATAAACGGAAGCATTTCTATGCTGGAGAACTGTCATCTAGGACCTCTTCACAGCTGTTGTGCAAGCATAGCCTGCTATCAAAATTCTAATCAGGCGCCTCTCAGGATAACATCTGGCTTTTTGCTTTTCTCGACAGCTGTAACAGGGGTTGCAATTATATTCATAAAGGTCCTGCAATGTATTATTGAGTGGGTGAGTGCGTAGTTGCCCTGTAACGCCCGCGAGATCCATTAGTCATATATTACCATACACTTATAGACTAAAGATGTTTGGCCTCTATTCTGAAATTGCAATAGGGGCCTTTTGTTGTCTAGGGCACAAACAGCATGCAAACAAGTAACATTGAGAAATTTACGTGGTTTGACTTGTTATTTCCCTTCCCTCCTCTCTAGGGAGGGATTTCTGGTTTGTTAATCTAAGGGCTCATTCATACTTCCTTTTGGACCCCCTTTTTCCAGGCACAGGTCCACAGGTTCGTGTCTGAGCAGTATTGTCCTGCCACTTTCCCAGGGAAAACTTGCTCTTTACCACTGCAGAAAACTTGATTGCCATTTGTTCCGATCCAGTAGTAAGCAGCAGGTTTTCCTGGGGAAAGGGAAGCTATTCCCCTGTTGGGAAGGGTTTCAGCATTTGTGGCAAGTAAGAGGCAATGTGATAGAAGTGTATACAGCATGGCATGCGGAGAGAGAATCATAGAATCATAGAGTTGGAAGAGACCACAAGGGCCATCCAGTCCAACCCCCTGCCAAGCAGGAAACACCATCAAAGCATTCCTGACAGGTGGCTGTCAAGCCTCTGCTTAAAGACCTCCAAAGAAGGAGACTCCACCACACTCCTTGGCAGCAAATTCCACTGTCGAACAGCTCTTACTGTCAGGAAGTTCTTTCTAAAGTTTAGGTGGAATCTTCTTTCTTGTAGTTTGAATCCATTGCTCCGTGTCCTCTTCTCAGGAGCAGCAGAAAACAACTTTTCTCCTGTTTCTCTCTCTCTCTCATAACACGGGAACTCATGGGCATCCCATGGAGCTCTTTTATCCTGGGAGGTCAGCTTGCAAGAGTGAGTCTGGCCTAAAGTGAGCTTCATGACTGTACAGAGTTTTGAGCCTGGGTTGCCCCAGTCCTAGTTGAACATTCCTGGCCTTGCATTCCACCTGGAGTTTGGGAGTGGGCCTGCACTTAAAATGAGCTAATTCACATCCATTCTGAGTTTATCAGTTGTGGCAAGTCTTCTTCTTTGGCAATCCCTTGTGGCCGAGTAAGATTTTCTTCCATGAACACAGTCTTAACAGTGAGCCGGTAAGTGACTGTGGAGGCCAATTCTGGATCCACACGTCCTTCCACAGTGGGGACATAGGTTTCCGGGCAGAAGTTGATCATGGTGAGGGTTTGCCAAGCGTGCCTTCCTCTTAGCACGTTTCTCCCTTGTGTCCTGAGTTCGAGTGTCTTCAAAGCCCATGACACCTTTGGTAAAGCCTGTTCTCCAATTGGAGCGCTCGCAGGCCAGTGTTTCCCAGTTGTCGGTGTTTATACTACATTTCTTCTAGATTTGCCTTGAGAGTGTCTTTAAACCTCTTTTGTTGACCACCAGCATTATGCTTTCCATTTTTAAGTTTGGAATAGAGTAGTTGCTTTGGAAGCCGATAATCTGCACAGCATGACCAGTCCAACGAAGTCGATGTTGAAGAATCATTGCTTCGACACTGGTGATCTTTGCTTCTTCCAGTACACTGGCATTAGTTCGCCTGTGTTCCCAAGTGATGTGAAAAAAAATTCAGAGACACTGTTGATGGAATCTTTCGAGGAGTTGGAGATGGTGTTTATATGGTGTGGCAAGTATAGTGGGTGGGGCATTGCAGATGATGACCAAGATGTGGGGTTTGGGAGGGGGGCAGGATGGCAATGCAGGGTGGGTGGACTGCTGGGAGCACTGGATTGATTCTGCTGGTCTGCCAGTGCTGCCCTGGTCTTGCCACCACTTTGCTCCATTAAGTGACAGTGACACCACTATCTGGAGGACGGCTCTATGGCACTACCCCCCTGGGATGGAGTCCGAATTAGCACATTATAGTTCCCTATATTTTGAATCCAGGCCAGGAAAGTTCAATCATCCCTAGCCGTGGCCAGCGAAACATCCTGATGTTTGCAGCCGAGAAGGGGGTTTGAACCTAATTCTTTTTGTTCCCAAACCTGGGATCCACATCGTGGCATTCCTCTCCTCGATATAGCGTTGTGCTGCTGCAACTTCCGTACCAAAATAATTCTTTGCATGAGACCCAAGGAGAACTTGAGTTAAACACTTCTGGAGTCTCTGTTTGTCAAGGAAATTTGAATTCTTAAAACACACGCTGCTTGCCTCAAGCAATGTAATTCATTATTTTATGGATTTCGCATTTTGCATGAATTCATTTGACAACTTACAGAGCTAATGATTGCCTGTTTGGTTTGGCACGCTGCTGCTCAAGGTCAAGCTGCCTCTACTACAAGCAAGCATCTGTTGCCACAGAAACCCACCATTAGCTGATGGAACAAAGTGTTCTCTAGCTATAACTTGTCTATATGCCTAAAAACACCAGCAGGGGTGTGGAACCTGGAGTGATGTTGTGGCTAACAGGTTGTGGAGTGGTTCTCCAGTTGTTGTTAGACTACAACTCCCATCATCCCTAGCTAGCAGGACCAAAGGCGTTGTAGTCCAACAACAGCTGGGGACCCAGGCTTGAGAAACACTGGGCTAGTCCTATGCATATTTACTCAGATGTAAGTCCCACTGGGTTTACTAAGACCTATTCCCAATAAACTGTACATAGGATTGCATGATCAGAGCACGAGGTGTTTACTGGAATGTCTACAGTTCTAGAATGGCTAATCAGTGGCCAGGGGCGTAGCAAGGGGGGAGGGGGGGTGGACCGCCCCGGGCAGCGCCCTGGTAGGGGTGACACTCGGGGCGGGGGCCCCGCCCCCCGCAGCCGCCCTGCGGTTTTTTTTTTTAAAGGCTATTTTCGGCGCTGCCGGGGTGGAGCTGCAGGGGCGGCCAGAGAGGAGGGGTGTCATGCTTGTCGCTGACGTGACACCTCCCCTTGCTGGCCGTCCCTGCGGCTCCGCCCCACCAGCGCCGAAAATGATCTCCCCCCCCCACTTTCAGCGGCTTTTTCCTGCCACTGGGCTCCCTGGGCAGCGGCACGGCATGGAGGAGAGGGGCGGGCCAGCCAGGAGGGGTGTAAAAAAAAAAGCTGCTGAAAGTGGGGGGGGGGGGAAGGAAAGCGCCTGCTTTGTCTTCCTCCCCCCCTTTCAGCGGCTTTTTTTGCCGGGGCAAGGGGCAGAGGCGTTGCTCCGTGCGCCTGCGCGTCGTGATGTCATGCGCATGGAGCGACGCCCCGCCCCCAGGGGTGCCGCTTGGCTTGCCGCCCCCGGTAGCCAAGCGGCACGCTACACCCCTGTCTGTGGCCTTTTGGATGTTGCTGGACTACAACTCCCATCATGTCTGACCTCTGCCTGTGGATGATGGGAGTTGTAGTTCATCAGCTCCTGGACGGCTCCATGCTGGCAACCCCATGTCTATTCTGACTGCCAACAGCACTTGGAGACCCATTCATTTCCCTACCCTGCCCTAGTCTTAAGTAAGTTACCATCTCTCAGTTTCCTTCTGTATTATACTGCACTGGTGGTTTAACCTACAGCAGCGGAGGGGAACTGGCTGGATTCTGAATCCTCTCTCCTCCTCACAGGCACAACTTGAAACCTTTCTTTTGCAGTTGCATCATTTGGGGTCATGGGGACATCCCCCTGGCAACTGCAAAAGAAATATTTCAAGTAGTGCCTGCAAAGGAATAAATGTTTCCCTTCTGGTGCGGCTTGAATTCAAGTGGAGGATGCAAAGGAAGTTTTCGTTTTCATTTAGAGAAAAGGTGAGTAATGTCAGAGTTGTTCAGCGGAGTCCGTGATCTCCACCTTGTGTGGAAATGAATTCTCTCCACCACAAGAACAAGCCTCAAAGTTTTACAGTGGTACCTCTGGTTAAGAACTTAATTCGTTCTGGAGGTCCATTCTTAACCTGAGGTACCACTTTAGCTAATGGGGCCTCACGCTGCTGCCGCACGATTTCTGTTCTCATCCTAAGGTAAAGTTCTTAACCTGAGGTACTACTTCCGGGTTAGCGGAGTCTGTAACCTGAAGTGTTTGTAACCCAAAGCGTTTGTAACCCGAGGTACCACTGTACTGAGGAACATTCTTAAATACTAGTTACAATAAGATACCCTATATACTCGAGTATAAGCCTAGTTTTTCAGCACATTTTTTGTGCTGAAAAAGCCGCCCTCGGCTTATATTCAAGTGAGGCAGGCAGTGGCTCCTATGAAGCTTTCCCAGGTTTTTTTGTGGTAAAATTGGGTGCCTCGACTTATATTCGGGTCGGCTTATACTCGAGTATATACGGGTAGGAGATGTGTGTGGTGCTGTGCTCTAAACCACTGAGCCTCTTGGGCTTGCTGATCGAAGGTTGGCAGTTCAAATCCGCACAATGAGGTGAGCTCGTGTCGCTCTGTTCCATCTTCTCCCAACCTAGAAGTTCGAAAGCACACCAGTGCAAGTAGATAAATAGGTACACCTGCGGTGGGAATGTAAACAACGTTTCCATGCTCTCTGGCTTCCATCACAGTGTCCCGTTGTGCCAGAAGCGGTTTAGTCATGACCTGGAAAGCTGTTTGTGGACAACCACTGGTTTCCTCAGCCTGAGGCGAGATGAGCGCAGCACCCCATAATTGCCTTTGACTGGACTTAACCATCCAGGGGTCCTTTACCTTTACCTTACATTAAGATAAAGGTTGCAAAATAACAAAGTAAGACATTGTAAATGAGCAGTGCGGTTCAGTCT